>JACXSJ010002961.1:0-32879 GCA_014851325.1 Pentalonia nigronervosa
TTTTTTCACATAGAAGGTTTGTCCTCGTGAACGGTGAACGACAATAAGCTACTGTTTTTTATAAACGTTTTTATATTAGATTAGAAAACCATGAAAATTCTCTAATAAAAGACTTACGTATCGCACCACTTCCTAGATATCTCGGTCGTAGATTTAAAAGGAATTGGTGTAGAGATCTTTTAAGTTAATCCTATAATAACGCAATTCCAAGATAAGTGCTACTTATTAGGTGGCTCCTTATTCACGTAACCTCATTTATGTTTTTTTTAATCCCTTCTCACATGTACTTATTATGCATAATTGTATAGATCGTATATTCTTTATATATATAAAAAAAAATTATTTATGTACATTAATATTTTTGAAGCAGTTGAAAATTTAATTGCTTCATTAATATTAATTTTCTTATTTTGATGTAATTTAAAAACGAATAATTGAAGACATTTGAAATTTTTACTGAATGTTGAGATTATTATATATTATTAATATAATATATATATATTATATATATATATATATATATATATTGTTATATATTTTCTATACATTAATAAATTAAAAAAATATTTTAAAATTATAAGCTAACTGTAAGCATAAGAAATTTTTGATTTTTTAAATTTTTTTTCTTTAAATATTGATAAAAAAACTTCGTTAGATGAAATTTCTTGAAAATCTAATACAAGATTCTTCATGAATTATTGAAATAGCAGATCAAAAATAATAAAAATGCATAAGCACAATTTTTTCATAAGCATTTAAGCTTCAAATTTTGACCGAAATTCATCATCCAACATTTGTAAATTGTTTTATAGTTAAAAATGTATAAAATGTTCAGTTTTTATAGTGAATTGTCGATCAAAATAGCCAAGGACAAGGTGTGGAAGTTTCTGTGTGACCAGGTTGAACATGACCCTTGGGGTACGCTTTACAAGATGATCATGAAATAAGTTTACGAGTTATCCTCTGATTCCAAGAGTGGACTCCCCAGACACAGTCAACCGCATAGTAAGTATACTGTTCCCTACTCACCCTCTGCGCACACCAGACTCCTGGCCCCACATAGACGAGCCAGATCTTCTTAGAGCCATTATTTCCACCGAAAACCTACAACTGGCGGCCCAGTGCTCCAAAAACATCTTCCCAGGCCCTAACAGCATATCCAACGAAGCGATCAAACTTAGTCTGCAAGCACCCTGAAATCTTAACCAGCATATACAATAAATGCATACGAGAAGACTACTTCTCAACTGTGTGGAAGAAAGCGCGTCTTGTCCTTCTACGGAAAGGTGACAAACCCCTTCAAAACCCCTTCTCTTATCGGCCCCTTTGTCTGCTGAACAGCGCAACAAAACTGTTCGAAAAAATAATTGACACCAGGCTGAGACGCTACCTAGACACCAGCAACGGCTTAGATGACCAGCAGTTCAGATTTCGTAGCGGGAAGTCTACCACCGACGCCATAAACCTACTAATGTCCATTGAAAGAGACAACGGACCGAACTAGAAAATTGGAGTCCTTACCTTAGACGTGAAAAATGCATTCAACTCGACACCCTGGGATAAGATCTTAGACGTGATGCGCGAAAAAGACATACCTGCGTACTTTCGCTGAATAATCGAGAGCAATCTTTCCAAGCGACCGATCACGTACGATTGTAGAGGCAGCCAGACCGTTATCAAACTGTCCAGCGGCGTATCACAAGGATTAGTGCTTGGGCTGGCGCTATGGAAGTCCTATATGACAGCTTCCTCAAAGTGAGGATTCCCCTAACAGTCACTCCCATCGCATTTGCAGATGACATCACTCTCATCTCCAAAGTAGCAGATAAATTCTCTCTGGGAAGAAACCTGTTGGATGCTGCCAAACGCACCCACGCTTGGCTGTCTGAAGCGGGCCTGCAGATCGCAGTGTAAAAGTCTAGTGCTAGTCATCACCAAAACAAGAACACACAACGATATTGATGTCCTTCTTGACGGATCCGCCTTGTTTGCCAAAAGTAGCCTGCAATACCTAGACATCCAGATCAACGCCAAGCTGAGTTTCTCTGAGCATGCTAACATCGCTGCAATCAAAGCCAGTAGCACATACAAAAACCCCAGCAGGATCATACCTAACATCAGTGTGTTATCTGCCAGAAAAAAGACTGCTTAGGAACATAGTCCACTCCCTCCTAATCTTCAGCGACTCAATATGGGCTAATCGGATGAGCTCCAAAAGGTAAGGCAAAAATGACAAAATTCCAATGGAAAACGGCGTTGAGAGTAACATCCGCCTACTACACCATCTTTGAGGACGCGGTACTTGTCGTCGCCCCCGATAGACATCTTGGCCAACGAGCGGCTCTATATCTATAGCAATAAAGATGTCCTAAAAACCAAAAGCAAGGCCAGAGACATGCCGCTGCAAACATGGCAATCGAGATGGGATACCTCAAACAAGGGAAACTGGACCCACCGCCTTATCACGTTCATCGAACTTTGAATAAATTTTTTTTTGTCTGTCATTCACCTTTTGGGACAATAAAAATGCTTTCATTTTCATTTTCTACTTCAGCATCTTTTATGGAAGGAAAGTGAATTTAGTTACAACTAATAGTTGTATCAATCCAGTTGCAATTATAGTACTTTGGAATCTTTGGATGATCAAAACTTCAAAAGTAAGAAATATCAGTAGTTTTTAAGAGCGTCAGGAAGAACAAAAAAAAATTAAAGAAAATGGAATGTGTAAGCGACACTGACGTCCAAACATAAATGTTCAAGTCATATTTTTTTTTTTTTTTTTTGGTAACCCCAGTAAAAGGCGCACAATTATTGTAAGAATTGCCTCCGAAGTTTTTAAACCCCTGATCTGTTTAGACGTGTAACGTCACAGTTTCTAGATGAACTGGACGGGTTATAATATTGTTCACGGTTCTCAGATATAACGATCTATCGTAGCATCAGAATTTAAACTTATCCCATTGACATATTCGGAGCAAGTGATATTCATAGTAAGTTATTTGGTAGTACATTGTAGTTCTATATTTTCAGAAGCAATAACATTTTATGGTAATAGAGTTATCCCAATTTACAGAGCCAATAATACAACAATATTATTGAGCGTTCAAGCAATAACTTCCCAATTTTATTTACAGAGCCATTAGTACGATAGACTTATTTCTGTAAGTTATTATTATAGGATGTTTATACAGCCCACAGTTTCTATTTTATCATTTCTCGACGATTTTTGTTGTTTATTATTATATCGATCTGCGCCATCTATGGACTCTTTGGACGTAACAATGCACATCATTATTTTGCAAGTATTGGAAGTATGGACGATGGATGTAAAAGTAAAGCATGTGATTCTGTCATCCGTAGTAATTCTGAATTCCATTTAGTTGTGAAGTATTGTTAGGGATTCAGGGAGATTTGTTTTATAAGTTTTCGTGCTTGATGAATACTCGACAGCGGAAGCCTTATGTAGTCGTACCCATATTTCTGTCCGCCTTGAGATAATTTATTTGAGACATAAGGGAAATATTTATATTTTTAGCGCGTCAAGTATTGCTTGGTTTAGAATGGAGGAGCAGCAAAATATTAATATTTCTACTTTTTATAAACGATATTACTAATAAATTAAAACATTTTAACTTTCTATTATTAGAAAAATTGCCTATTAAATCGCTATTTAAATTATTTAAATAGCCTATTTAAAGCTATTTAATACAATTCGCTGTCAAACTAATTAAATGAATTTCAAAAATGGTGTGATAAAAACGGTATATCTCTAAATATAGAATAATGTGCTACTGTTTCTTTCTCTTTAATAAAGAACCCATTACTTTTGATTATAACTTTAAAAAAATTCAAATACCTCGAGTAAATAAAATTAATAATCTTGGTATTACTTTCAATTCAAAACTTAATTTTAAACTTCATACTAATATTATTAGAAAAACATCAGCTTAACTAGAATTTATCAAACGCACTTATAGACTTCCGCGATGATTAGTGAAAATGAGCGCAAATTTCTATAATTTACAGATATACAGTGTACACCCAACTATAATATAAATGACTGTCTTTTTTAAATAATTTGCTTTAACAATAATATATTGTTTATGTGTACCTAATCATTACAATGTCATTATTGTTTAATTTAATTTACATTTAAAAGTTATTATAAAGATCATCGTCAATTATCAATAACTTCACATATGTTTTTATAATAAGAGATTATCAAAATTTAAAAACTGAAATTTGTTGTGGCGGAAAATGGAAATGTATATTATACTAGTGATAAATGATTAGGTAAACTTTGGCAAAAATATGAATCTCCCACTTGAAGGCATCCAGCACGATCTAATTGGGCCTTGCCATGTTCTTAACCAACCATACTTGCTCTGCCATTATCTGAAGTCTTCTTGACACGCAGTTTATGTTCTCCTTTTCCAATCTATCACTATTATCCATAATCTGAAGCCAATTTGGTAAAAGATTCCTAGGGCATAAGACCTTTGATTCCCTTTCTGGTGTTGGACACCAGCAATTAGTCCAATAGAGACAAAAATTTATTAACAAGAATCACCAATTTACTTGACAGATATCTCATGATTGAAACCAAATTTTAAGTTATACCAAAAACCAATTACAGAAATCTCAAAAAAATAATAGGCATCTTACTAGAAATGTTTAAAAAAATTATAATATGTAAATAAGCATTACAATTGTTATTTTGACATCTATGGATATAATTTATATCTATAATTGTACAATTCATACAAGTTTAAAATTAATTTTTATGTTATATACATAGCCAAAGAAAATGATATTTATCTCATTAACTAAAAAATTAAAAACTCAATTCATAATAGAAAGGCATATTGTAATGGTATAAGCTACTATTATGGTATTTGAGGTGTTCCTATGAATAATGTGTATAAACCACTTTTATAGAAATTGTAATTTTCTATTATAAAGGATATGATTGCCTATAGCGAGGATTAATGAGTAATATTCCAAAAATTAAAAATAGGTGCTTTAAAAAAAAAATTGATTAAGTCTTGTTTATTATATCAATCGTTATTGAACGTACTTTAGCATTATGAAACATTGTATATAGTAGTTGATTCTATTAACACTGCACACTCAACATCTCCAAAAATATTAACATTTTACTCATGTTTGTCATTATCATTTTTAATTTCATACTCCAAATCAGAATATTTTTCTGAGATTTTTAAATAAGTAGTTAATTAGTTAAAGGTATTTAAAATTTAAATGAGCAGATTTATAATGCAAAATGTTAATCCATTACCTACTTAAAAATGTTAACATTCATAATAACTTATTTCAGATTTTAAAACATGTATTTTTTAACAAAATATTATATACATGACATACATAAGGTCTAACATAAGATCAAATAATTTTTAATATTGTTACAATAAATAGAAAAAAATGTATGTTTAAAATAAATATTTAATAGGTATAGATCTTAATTTAAAACACAATTACAAAGGAATATCTGATATTAAATAGAAAAAAATAAAACCACTTTTTAATTTAGTTCAATGTATTATATTTATACAATACAAAATATTATGTTTAGTTTAGACAAAATCTCAAAAAACTTAAAAGTACAATAATATTTTCTATATCTAACATTAAAAACAAAAATATTATTATGGAATAAAATAATTTTTTTTTAACAATATTAAATACTAATCCAGTTCTATAAGTTCAGGTTTTTTACCATTATTAGTTATAGAACTGCCGGGATGATGGACTTGATTTTTTTGGACTATTTGTCGAACTGTAGTTGTTGTAGTCATGGTTGTTACTTGCTATAAAATAAAATAATAACAATGAAATAAATAACAACATTTAAAAGATATCAATTGTTGTTATACAATAGTAAGTGGTGTAAAGTTTACCATATAAATTTAGGTTTTTCAATTTGCTGCATTTAAAACACTTTTTGAGCTATTTGTACGTATAAGAAATTCAAGTGCTAAAGTTAGAATTTCGACATAATACAACAAAAATTCATGAAAATTTGTAATTTTTTTTTTTATTTAAAAATGCATAAAAACTATTCTGTTTAAACTTAAGGTTTCAAAATTTTAAATTTAATACAAAATTTTCCATAAGTTTTTCAAACCTTTCACAAAAAAAAAAAAAAGTTTACCGGAAAGTCAAACTATTTTTTTATGAATTTGAAATTAAATATTGGATATTCATCAGTAAACTACAAATTTCTCAGGGAACGATTTTCTTATTTTGTTATGATTCAAAAACAAATGTCCATAGACATTTGAAATTTTCACCGAATGTTGAAATAATCATTTTATATACACCATTAAATTTTTAAAAAAATGACACTTTTTGATCTAATTATAGGCATAAGAAATTTTCGAATATTTAAAATTTTTTTTTCTATTAAATAATTTTTATCAAAAGGCTTGAAAATTGAATACAATTGGTTCCTTGTTAGTAATTCTAATAGCAGTTAAAAATCATCAAAGATACATAATCACATTTTTTTATAATCATTTAAAGTTCAAATTTTAACCAAAATTCATAATATTTGCAAATTATTTTGTAATTATAAGTTTATAAAATATTCAATTTTTTTTAGCTAAGAATTGAAATTTTAAAACAATGTTTCTCATAAGTAGTTAGGAGTGTTACCAAAAAATCTAAACATTTTATTGGTAAATATATGGTTGTTTTTTATAGGCATTTTAAATTCAAATTTGAACAAAAATGAGATATTTAAAAGAAGAATAACAATATTAGTTCTTTTGTTATAATTAAAAATATTATTTATGGATAATTGAAACTTTTAAAGTATATTATTATATTTTACAAATTTTATTACATTTTCAAATTCAATGATTTCACAAAAATTAATCCAACTTACTATTTTATTAATAGAAAAATGAATTATTTTAATAGTAATAATATCATAAAATTATTAAAGATAATTAATATAGATTATCATAAAGATAAAAAAAAAAAATATGCTCATGAAAAATACTTACCTACTAAATTACATAACTTACAAAATATACACAAAAAACAAATACTTTCCCAAAAAAAAATCAAAAAAAGCAAATCTATGCATTACAAACTTTGATAATTTCATTAAGAAAGCTGTAAATCATATTTTATACTTGGCATACAATAAAAAAGTATGCAAATGCATGAATAAGTCTACTAATTATTGCTCTAGTTATCATTGATCATACATCATATTGAAATTTAAAACTAATAAATTTGTCAGTTGCAGCTTATTTATATACTACTAAATAAATTGTGTATAACTGTGACATAATTATGTCTTTAAGGCTGTTGTCCCACTAGGGCAACGCGACGCGACGCGATTATAAATAAATATCGTGCGATAATCATTTGTTTAATAAAACACGGGTTAATATATCGGAGACTTCCCACCGACGCGATGCGACATGACACGAAAGCAACTAATCACTAGCGACTAGTGCTGTCAGTCGCTTGATAAAAGTTGCCTAGTCAACCACATGACTTTTTGTAGTATCATAATTAAATTATATTATATTATATTATTATTTGGCAAATATCACTGACAATATGGCAAAAACAAAAAAAGAAAACTTAACTATAAAACTAGTTGAAGCTGTAGAGCAATATCCATGCTTATATAACTTCAAAATACCTGAATACGCTAGAAGGGACATTACAGAAAAGGCCTGGTCAAAGGTAGCAGAAATTTTACATCGTCTTGTATTAATTCATTAGCGGCAACAAATATTCGACAATTAATATTATTTTGTATGTATGGATATATCCAATATTTCCTTTTCTTTTTAATTTTACGTTGTCGACACCAATAAGACACAATACAAAACTCGTCATCTTCAGAAGACGACATAATTGCTACTGACTACTGAGCAACTGCCGAAATATCGCCTATAGTGTGCACAAGACTCATGACGTCAGGTCGTACGATATTTTACTTGGCAACTATTTTTTTAATCGCGTCAACGTCGCGTTGCCCTAGTGGGACAAGAACCTAAAAGTGTTATATTCAAAATTAATTACATTTTAACAAAATTTGAAAAATTATAATTTTAATTGGCTTTCTTTGACCTGCAGGGGTTTTTCCAGCTAAAACTGTCATCTAATCTGATACTAAAATATATTATAAATCATACATGTTAGTGTTTCTAATATAAACACAGCTATATTATGCGTTTCTATGGAACCACATTGTAATCATGCAAACTGATATGTTGTGAATAGTATATCAGTACTACATTGGATTTCTACTCTATATAATAATTATTATGAAATCTGTCCGAATAAACTATAAAACAACAAGTGCAGTAAATTAAAAATAACAATTACTTCTCTTAACACTGATTGATTATTGAAATTTCTTTGTTGTTGAACTGTATTCGAAATATGTTGAGTGACCTGTCTTGCAGTTTGTACACTCTTTTGAAATGAAGTTGAGTGCATTCCTTGAGAATTTGTGGGTCTACTAATTAAATAATTAATAGTTAAAAGACTTATTCATAATAACTAACAATGTATTATATGTTAAAATTATATTAATTTTGTACAATTAATTAAGTAATAAACAATTAACCAATAATTATAACAAAAATTATCTTACTGTCTATTATTATGTCTGACATTAGGAATATTGTTTGTACTATTTGATTTAGGAGGCTGTATATTATTCATAATCCAACGATTGACTAAATTATTGTTCAAATTCTGATTCAAATTACTTGAATTTTGATGCGAGGTCTTTGCAACAATATACATATACCTTATTAGTTTTTAGATAATTATTATGAACATGTAATTATTTATCATTAATTATTCAAACATCATTAAAAGTAATTTTATTAACATATATATAAAAAAAGTATTACAGTAATAAATAAACAAATATGTATGCATTTTATTTTTATTAAAAAATAATTTAACTTACATGAGAAGATATTGTATTGAAACTCTTTGATTCTTTATTAAATGTGTACTTCTTATCGAAATTCACTAAAAACAAATTATAAAAATATATTCTGAGTAAAATAAATCTTAAAAGAATGCCACATCTATCGCAATTGTAGTCTTTGTTTTACAAGTGCGTAATATGTTAGTCAAGGCCGTAACCGAAAACAAATTTCAAGGGTCCAACTTTTTTTAATAGCTTTATTCTTAATACAATTTAGTCAATAAGCTAAATTCACTATTAAAATGTATCTACTTTTAAAAATTTCGGAGGGAGGTCTGGACCCCCAAATACGGCCTTGATGTTAGACGAGCATCCTCTTACATTAATATTGTGTAATTAAAACGTACTAGCTCTTATAATAGATTCTAGAGATTTCTTATTTTGAACTGGAACAATAGGTGTTTCACAAGAAGTTATTTCTACATCTGAATCATCAAGTTCATTAATCTCAATTACATCTTTAGATGAATCTTCATGAATTGTTACTTCAGGCTCAGTAATAATTGGATAATTATCTTCACTGTCAATAGTTATAGTATTAGAATCCATAGCATTTACTTCACTCTTTCCTTCTCTTATTTTGTATTCCTGTGGTTTTTTGGTAACTGCTCCCTTAATATTATCCTCAACTTTAATATCTTCATCAATCACAAGGATTCCATCTGCATCAGTATCAGCAAGAGATTGTTCCATGACTAAATTATTATTATTTCTTAAAGTTTCATCAATACTGTTAATACACTTGGTTACATTTTTTGGAACTTTTTCAGAAACCTTTTTAGTATTGATTTTCTTTTTTTCTTTTTTTGTATTATCAACATCTATTTCATTGGAAACCTTATTATTAACACCACTTGTATCTTTAACTGACATAATAACATTAGTGTTTTTTGAAACTGTTTTTGGGACTTTGTCAGCATCTTTTACTGTAACAATACTATTGTTATTACTTATCATACTATTAACATTGCCTATAGTTGTCATTTGATCAGGAACTTTTTCTTTAATAATATTTGTTTCTTCATTTATTCCATTTTGTTTTGTTTTTAAAGTAACACCACTTGGTGCTAAATCAAATGACTCCATGTAAATAGTTTTCTGACTCTTTTTTGGTTTATCATTTTCTAATTCTGGCGATAATAATCTTTTCCGTTTAACTGATATAGGTTTAATAGGTTTCATCTCTTCATTTAATTTTTTATTATTATCAGTATACTCATTTTCTGAACTGTATTCACACTCTGTATCATTAAGATTAGACCCTTCTGTTTCCTCTGCATAATCTTGTTTTTTTTTAAATTTTTGTGCCAACTACAAAATAAAAATATATAATTAAAACACACATATTATAAACAACAGTAAATTTAATATATTTTGTAACTTCAAAAATATTACATTTTGATATAAATTTTAAGTCAATAAAAATTAATAAACCGATAAATGAAAAATAAAATGTTGATACACATTAAAAGAAAATATTTATAACAAATCATAAGAATTGTATCACTATAATAAGCTATTTGGTGATTTATTAATTGGGCACATCAAACATATCAGCGAGATACATTTTGGATATTACTTCCTTAAAATATAATCTCATGCAATCAAATTTAGTGAATAGATAGGGCAACTAAACATCAAATACCTGTTAAAGAGTACTTATTAAACTCAAATTGTATCATTCCATTTTTCTTTTCTCAAGAACTATTTGCATACTACTAGGTACTAAACAATTAAATAACCTAAACTAAACAACTTTACCGCGTTCAAATCTGAATGTAACTTTTTGTTACTTTCATCCAATTTCTTTTTGAGTTCTTCATTTTCTTCTGCTGGATCTTTTATTACATTTATATCTGCCAACCGACCAAAATATTCATTCAGTCTTCGAAGCTTTAACTGCTTCCCAAGTTTAAGAAATGCATCATGTGCTAAAATAAATAGAAAACATTTTTAAAAAGAACTTGAGTATGTTATTATAATTGTACTCACAAATATTTTTCAATTCAGTTTCAGTCCATTGTATTTTTTTTTTGTCTCGTAAGCATTTTAATAATGTATATATTTCAAAATAATCAGGAAATGTTTTGTTAAGATTATAATATTTCTCAATAGTTTTATTAACCAAACGATCATTTGTTGATTTAAAACGCAGTAAAGGCTCTTCTAAAAAGTCTGGTTCACCTATTAGTTTGCACATTTGTTTATAAACATCAACAATCCTTTTTTCATATCTAAAATTTTGAAAAAAAAATATATAAATACAGACAAAAAACACAAGTGATTAAATAACAGCATTTTTTGAAAAATGCCTTGCTTTGCCAACCTAGGTAGTCCAACCTAGGTTAAACCAGCTATTAAAACAGTATCTCTAGGTCTATGTAATTAAATCTGAAAATAAAACAATGAATTTATTTTGTAGCTACATTTTAATAATTCACTCAAAAATAACTAATACATATTTTAATTTATATTTCAACATTTTTCATTATGATTTATAATTTAATTATTTATTAATCTTCTTTCAAATTTATAAAGGAATAATAAAAAACTTTTTCTCATTTATATTCAAAAACTATTTAAGCATAGGAGAAATTTGTAAAACTAAGTCTCTAACTTTGTTCAGAATGTGAAATTAGTAACAATAAAATAAACAATTTATAATAGATGTTATATTTCAAAAGTATATAATAAAATCAAAAAACTTACTTATCCTTTAATATATATGCGGAGTCAGAATTAAATTCATAATCATTATTTATATCCATTTCTTTTTCATCAAGAGTCTTAATTTTTTTTCGAATATTCTAAAAACAAATAAAAATAATTAATTTAAAATCTATTATTCATGAAATTTGATTAATTTATAATAAAATTATTACCTTCAATGTAGATTTTAGTTTTTTGAGATGTTTTAATGTCTTTTCATTAAGTTCTTTATTGTTAACAGATGTTCTACTATCTTGAACCTATAATAAATATTCAAATACTATACATAATTTAAAATACAAAATGTTTTCATAAAATAATAAAATAACTAATTATCATTAAAAATTTTAAATCAAAATAAAAAAATATAATGTATTAAGTGCTGTATTAGATAATGTAATCTGTAACCATAACTATGTAATTAAACAATAATTTCAAAATCACTATTAGTGAGGAACTTTTAACAAAAGACATAGGTACAATCTCAGCGTATCAACACAGATGGTGACTCAAAACCCAATGTAGACAAAACTGTGGTAACAACATTCCATTTAAACAATCATCTGACCAATTACCAACCCAAGATATACAATTCTGTAGTAGTACACTCAAATATGAATAAACTCCTAAATACTTAAGAATAACGCTAAACAGAGAACTTACATACACAAGACAGAAAATACTGCGACTAAGCTTATAACCAAAAACAACATAATTGAAAAACTAGCCGGCTTATCCTGGAGACCATCTACTTCCACATTAAGAACATTTGTTCTAGCCCTAGTGTACTCAGACACAGAGTATGCCTGCCGTGTATGGTTCAACAGCTCTCACTACAACAACAAAATTGATATCCAGCTCAACTATTCCAAGAGAATCATCTCTGGCACAGTAAAATCAACACTGAAACAGTGGCTTACCCGGTCTTATGCAATATCTTAATATAATGTTAAAATATGTTATTTAATTTTTTAATCTTCTATACTACTAATTTTATTTGCTTCCTTATATTATAATATATCATACAATAATAATACTATGTAATTAAGCAAAGAAAATAAATTTATTGGAATTTATGTTTTCATAAAATGTAAAGTCAATTAATATTAATAATGATGACACCTGTTATTAAACTAGTATAAAGAAATTTTAAAAATTTTAATTATAAGACCATAATGACAAATGCTTATATAAATCTAACTTATTTAATATAACTTATATAATGTATAAAAACTGAACAAAGTATTTTAAAAAAGCACCAAATTGTATGAAAAATATTTAAAACCATTGCTCTTGGTATAAATTGCCATCTCAACCTATTATTTACTGCAAATTTTTATTGTACAATTTTGATCATTAAAAAAGTATATATACTAGAATTAAACAAAACAGACTTAACTTATATAAAAGAAGCAAGAGTGCTTTTGTCAAATTTAAGTTTGAAGGCTGATATAATTTATTGAAAATATGCCTTGTTTTTTATAACTTCAAAAATAACAAAAATGGAGAATTGTAAAATATTATTATTAAAGACTATTAAAGCAATAAAAAAAAATAACACAATTAATAAAGACAAAAATATAAGATTTCAGTGAAAAATTAATAAAATATTTTATGCTAAAAGTTTAAATAATGAGTTTAACTTATCTAAAGGATTAAAATAAAGTAAAACCATGTCCAAGTCTAAAAAATTAAAAAAATTTAATAGTACCATTTAATATTTCATCACAATTGGTTAATTTTAACCTCTATAATATGCTAATTAATAAACCTTACCTTCATTGAAGTCTGAAATTGCCGTAATTGATCATGTACATGTTCCATATGTGAATAAAAAGTGCTACTACTATCTGGCCAGATTACTTGATTTGCTTCTCTTAACAACAAAATAAAATACTTAGAACTAACAAATTCAGATGGTAGAGATTTATACAAATTATCAATCACTTCAATATTTGATTTTGGAAAATTTGTATTTTGATAACATTTTTCAATTAACTGAAACATACAAAATATACATACTTAATAATACTAAAAAATATTAGTACTTGGATAATTATTATTCTAATAAAAATGCATGGTCAATATATAATAATTGTATACAGTGGCACGAAACTATTACCCAAGAATGTAAAAACAAATGTACCAAATAGGTGAATAATATGAGTTATTGACTATGGTGTATGGGTTAATGTAACTTGAACTTTAAACATTGAAACTAGCAATGTTTTAATTTTTAAGTTCTAAACAAATAATACAATTTTAAAATCGATAGTATAAGAAGAATATGATAATTATGTTTATAATTTGCAATGGCGAATGGCAAACAATTAATCTATCAGTATTCAGTATTATGTATTTGTAGTGTATTATAATATACTTAAATAATAATATACAACAATATTAACAAAAGTTTATATAAATATATATATGATATATAGATATGAAATTATGTAATAACAATGAATAGTTATATTATACCACAGTGTAAATAAAATATTATGTATATTATATTATTGTATATAAAACATTTTTTTTTAATTGTTATTAATTACTAATTTATAAAAAAAACCTAATTTGCATACATTTACATAAAAAAAATTAATTTACTTAAATCAATAATAATATGTGCCTTACTTCCTTGAATATTTCATCGCTTTCATTAATTTCACTGTTACTTGTATCATTCTTTAATACAATAGTCGCACTTGCATTACCATTTGAAGTACTAGCAACACAATTTTCAGTCTAAAATATATACAAAATATTATGTTTTTGACAATTATATAATATACATTAAATACTTAAAACATATTTAATAAAATCATCAAGCATACAAACTTAATTAGTGATACAATGAGTTGGGCAAAAGAAGGAAGCAAAATTCTATAATATTTTTATCTTGAATAAACTAAATTATCAATTAGAATAAAAAAATCCAATACGTATTTTACAATTTAATAGTATTATATCAACTATGATGTTGATTAATACATATTCACCAGAGAATGTAATTAACTAATATTTAATTTAATTTGTAGTCACACAATTACAATCAAATATTAATATATAATTAAAAAATTCTAAGTGACATTTAAATTCCTTACATCAAAATCTTTAATGCTGGTTATATGATGATAAAGTTATATAGAAAAACAATTTTGATTCATATCAAAATACAGAAATATTGTTTTTTTTTTTTATATATATATTTGATATTATTTGTATAAAATAAGTTATTCCTGTTTGAAAAATATACAAATAATTAATTTTAAAACAATAACTTTTTTTCATAATCTGTTGTTTTATAATTATCAGAGATATCAAAAAGGTAAAAGAAATAATACTTTCATGGTGTATGTTCTTTTTTTTATGGTGAGATTTGGTTTCATAACTAAAATTATAGTTTGAATGGTTTTTCTGTGAAACAGTATTCAACAAATAATTGTTTCTATATTTGAGTTTAGAAAAAAGAAAATTTGATTTATCACCAGAATAAATAACAAAGCAAAAGATACACAAAAACTAGAAAATGCAGTCTCCAAATATGTTTCAAAAATCATAGAGTATAATGCATATTATAATTTATAACTAATAAAGACATTATATACCAATTTTTTATTTTTATCATATACACCAAATTAATAAAACAATATGTTAGTATAATATTATATACTAACTTGTAAATTAATTGAATCTTTTTTTGATAGTTGCAATAATTCATTATATACATTAGCAGCATACCGAAATGAATTTTTATTCTTTGGAGAAATAAACTCCAATCCTTTAAGTACTAAATTACATAAAAGTTTTGAATTTTTTTGCTTTAAATTGCATTTCTTGTACATGTTATTCATATCTTCAACATACTGCTGTGGAAAATGTTTATTGTTTCGACATAAATTGATCATCTACAAAAAAATATTAAGAAAAACAATTTAGTGTTTTGTAATAAATGTAAATTTTGTATTTTTTTAATATCATAATTAATACATTTATTTTTTCTATTTTTCAAACAAGTTAAAATTGTGTTTTTTGTTTAAATTTAGTATATACTTATATGTGAATATAAATTAACAGAATTAATAAAAGTTAGTAGTATTATAAACTATAAAAATTCAAAATGATTTTTATTGTTTAAAATGCTCTAGTGACTACTTAAACAATAATATTTAAATAATTAATCAGTATTAAAAAATATGGTGAATGTTCTTATTAATAATAATTTATAACAATATTTTAAAATAAAGTTTGTAAGATAGGTACCCAATTGACACATACAATAGTGGCAAAATTGAAAATATAAACATTATAATATAATAAGAAATAATTCAACATTTGCTTAGTGGCGGAGTGATAAATTTTATATTGTGTAGTGGCAGTGCAATAACAAATAAGTACTGTAGTTTAAAATATTATAATCTATTTGTATTTCGCATTCTTGTATTATTAATTGTATTTAAATATAAAAATGATAAACAAAGCCCCTTGGATTAGTAATAAAATAACAAGATGGAGACTTTTGGTTTATGACAGAAATAATTGCACTTTGGTCGGCAAGTGTAGAGAAACTAAACCAATCATCTATCTCTTTAATAAATAAAGTTTTAATAGATTACAAACACTTTATTCATGAGTAATAATAATAAGGTATCCTGAAAGAGATAAAAATTTGGAAGGATTGTTGAGTTACATTTATAAGACTTAAATTAATAATTCCAGAAGTAGATATTAGAAAAATATATGTTTATAATCTATAACTAATAAGCACAGTTGTAGATAATGTTACCAACATCTGTATTAATAAGTTAAATCAAAATATTCACCTGTTGAAAAATATCCGTGTTGTAAGAAATCTGAAATAAAACAAAAGTTTTTGTAAAAAAATAGTATTTTGAAATGTCAGTTGTTTTAGTCTTACATAGTAACTAATATATATTATAAACTCAAATGTACAACATAGCAAATATGTGTTCAGCAGAATCAATTTAAAATTCTGAGTGAACCAGTTGATATTTAAGGTGACAAAAATTAACGATTTTTATGCAAAACCAGTCCTTTGATGTAACAATTGTGTAACACCAAAAAAATAAGAGATACATAGAATTTTTATCAAATATTTATATTAGAATTTTCTATATTTATTATAAAAAAAATTAAAAAATAATAAAAATAATTTTTTTTTTATTTTCTATTTTCCAATTTTCTATTTTTTTTTTATATACTCATATAAAAGCAATTTTTTTATGTTATTTTTATATTTTTACACATGCATTGGGTGAAAATTACAAAAGGCAGTCAATGTGTTAACATTGTTTTTCTTTATAGACATTTTAAGTTTGAATTTGGACAAAATTTGATATATAAACAAAGAATTAAAATTTTAGTTATTTTGTGATTAAAAAAATATTATTGGTGGAAACTTTTAAAATATAGTTTTATACATATGATATTTTCAAATGCAATATTTTTGGCAAAAATTAATTCAACCTACTGCATTACTCCTTGTATTACTATTTGCTTATGTCTAATAGTAAAATAAATTACTTTAATAGCAATAATGCCATAAAATATACTTAATAAAGTAGACTGATAGACTGTATTTGCTCAAAAGTGTTTTTTGTTTACAATGATTTTATATCATTAAATTTGAATTTAACCTAACCCAAGCGCTAAAGACACATACTGTACAGTAGAGTGATACCCACTTGCCCACCTTTTTTTTTTATTACCTTTAATATTATAGTGAATTACTAAGCAAGTCAAACTTGAAAGTAAGAATATTATTAGGGAAAATTATAAAGACATTTATTGCTATTTTAATTTATAAGATTTATAACTATGTAAAATGTATTATTTTATTTTAGTTGTAAAATGTTCATAACTTGCTTTAAAATTGAAATATCAATAAATGATTGTTATAATGCCCTAGATAATATTCTTACCTTTAGATTTGATAATAGCTCAACCACCCTAACATTTAAACTAAAAACACAAAATTTATTCTGCTAATTGGCTACGCAGATTTGCTATATTGTACGTTTATAAAACAGAGACAAAAGATGGGGTTTTGATGTCCTCTTAATCTTAGTGTATTTACAAATTATTTAAATATCAACTTTAAATAGGTAACAGATAGCCACATTTTTATCGGTGTTGGATAGTAATATGATACAAATTACAAAATTACTTTTACAGTAACATAGTAATAATTTCATTGGTTTGGCACATTTATTTAAATTCATGCAATTAATTATAAGAAAATAAATTTTTGAAATAATTTATATGAAGTAACACTTTATTTTCTATGTTATTGAAACAATACTCTGGCCCCTGAGAGAACAACCATAGTCCACACATCCGACTGACAGTCACAAACTGGATTTTCTACCACCATAGTTCCATTCTCTCTACTGTCACTATAGTCAATGTGCAAAAACGGGCGAGTTTGTACAGTCAGTTTACGGTCAGACTCTCGTGGGCCAGAATATAGATATGAATGTATGTCCAAACCTAGGATATTCTAGGAAAATAAAAAAATAAACTCAATTAAAATAAAAAATACTTTATAAATCATACCAAGTTAAATTGAAATAATTGAAACTTTAAAATTTGTCATGTTAATTTTCATAGTAAACTAAAAGGAAAAAATGTTGAAAATGTAATAGTCAATCTCAAGAAGACTGCATGGTAAATTAAAGTCTATTTTCAGAATCATTTTATGTCATATTACCATAATATTGATTAAAAAACACGAAGTTTAAATTCTTGTATAAAAAGAAACAAATCACCACTTATCAATACACTTGAATTTGGGGCATTTTACATACAACATAAAGTATAAACCTAAGTAACTATAAAGTAATTTGCAAGCAACTAATAAATCTCTGTGCAAAATTTGAAATTCTACACAGATTGTTATTTTATCATGCTGTACAATACGTTAAAATTTCTAGGTATTATACATACATCTGGTTTACTGTCTTCTGATCCGGATGAAATTTCAATTTCTGACATTGTAGCACAGTTGAACGCAACGTTATTTCTACAATAACTAACAAGCAAATTTCGTTTTAAATTACAACCGGAGAGGAATAGGATTAGTCAGCTCAGTTGAACTACAACGGTTTTATATGAACCTCTGTACAACTCGCGAACACTAATCTCAATGTCCAATTGCACAAGTGGTTTTTAATCTGTACGATTTTGAACGTACAGAAACTCTCAAGTCTGAGTGGCGTTGCGTTCCTATAAACGTTGATTCTCGGACTTCAACGGGACACTGCTTCAGATTTAAAAACTGTAAAGCAAAATAATGTTATAGTAATGGTAGTCAGTAAATACTAAACATCAAAAACTAATATACAAATATAATAATATGTTGTTTAAATCAAATAGTTTACATTCGGTGTCTGTATAATCAGATTATCAAAGAGCAGGTTATATCGAGCGTATACCTCAATACGTCATATTTTTGATTTTACTAAAACCTAACTTGACGCATTGTAAAATCCAGTGCTCGAAGCGTCACACAAGGACGATGCCGCGATGGACCACAATAATTTTCAAGCAAAAGATTCTATTCCGCCTACAAACAGCGGTGAAAACAACTTTAAAAATACAAAATCGTCAAAACGCAATTTAAATTTTGATACACAGTATACACGAGAACTGGACCGGCTGCACTGCTGCAGTGGGCTGCGAACGACCAATGGTAGTAGCCCATAGAGAATCTCATCATGAAAAAGAAAAAACAATACGTAAAAAACTGCCTAAATTGTACAAAACACGATTTAAGATATATTATCTTAAACCATGGTACAAACAGCTGATATTCATGGAAAAAGAAAGCAACATTGACGGATGAGTAATGTCACGGACTCGAGATGGCACCGTTATATATAGTAATTTTACATCTATGGATGGCACGAATATCTTAATAATTCGTGTTCTTTATTCTAGACTTCACGGTGTAGCCACAGAATAGATTATATCTGTTTAATTTATTCTGTGATAAAACTACTGCCGACTTGCTAAGCTGAAGTCGTAACACAAAATTTAATTTGTTCAAATGTAATAATAAATTATATATATTTTATTATATAATTTTAAAATCCGAGCAGAGCAAAAAATGTATATTGATTTTATAGTGTGTGTGTGTTTATTTTTCTGTTTGTCATCACGTTTTGGGGCAGTAAAAGTGCTCCGATTTTCTTCATCAGTATTTTTTCTAACAGGACAGTGAATCTAGTTGGTACTTAGGGGATTAAAAGTAAAAAAACAGAAACAAAATTAAAGAAATACAGGAATTTTTTTACAAAGTAAATTTTTGACAAATTTGATTTTTTTTTTTGGATGTAACAAATAAAATAATAACCGTAGATACATACAATTTCACCGAATGTTTATAAAAACATACACCATAACATTTTCAATATATTTTAAATTTTTTTGAACTATTTATAGGCATAATACATCTTAGGTTTTTTACATTTTTTTTTTTTATTATTATCGTTAATACATTTTTTTCAATCAGTCAAAAAACTTGAAAATTTAATACATAACTTGTTGTAAGTGAAAATTAAAAAAAAAAGTTGTTCGTAAATCTATAATAGTTTTTTATAAGCTTCTAACGTTAACATTTCAACAAAATACGTAAAAATCACAAAATTTGAATTTTTTTTTATTTAGAAATTCATAAAAATATCACTGTTTAAACCTAAGGTTAAAAAAATTAACACAAGATTTTCCACGAGTTATTATAATAGCATAATTAGGAACAATTTTAAGATTCAATTTGGATAAAATTAGGTATTTAAGTAAAGAATAACTATGTTAATTATTTCGTTGTAATATAAAAATATTTTTTGTGGGTGCTTGAAACTTTTAAAGTATATTATTATAATTTATACACTCAATGACATTTACAAATATAATTTTTTCTGCAAAAATGAATTCAATCTATTGTATTATTAATAAAAAAAATTATTATTTTAATTGTAATGATATAAAATACACTTAGTTATATAGGCTGACAACCCGTCTTTGCTCAGAATCGTTTTTCGTATACAATGATTTTATATCATTGAACTCAAATTTAACACATCCATTTCAGTGACCCATTCGACACCTAACGTATAGCAAAGTGGTACCCAGGCCTGGATTGAGCATGCGAAATACCAAGAAAATCTCGGCGGGCCTCCCAAAATAT
Organism: Pentalonia nigronervosa; assembly: GCA_014851325.1. Classification (NCBI taxonomy): domain Eukaryota; kingdom Metazoa; phylum Arthropoda; class Insecta; order Hemiptera; family Aphididae; genus Pentalonia; species Pentalonia nigronervosa. The sequence continues at coordinate 20,913 of JACXSJ010002961.1, forward strand.
GGGCTAGTTTATGAGTGTTAGATCGTAATTTTATTATTCTATAGTAATGAGAAATGAATACAAAAATTAATAGAAAATATAATTGAATCGAATTATTGAATCGCACCGTATTTGTAGCTGTAATCAAAGGTTGGGTATCCAAAATCTCGGTGGGCCGATACCTTACCTAACCGACGATGCTGGTACTTATTTACCCACCTTTTTATAAAATTAATAAAATTGACAAAAATATTAGATTACTTATATTTGTTTATTTATTCTATGCATCAAGTTATCTAGTGATGAATAAACTATGTTATACAGAAGAAATATTTTATTTTTTTATATATTTAATCGGGTATTAAAACCCTTATGCTAGTAATACAATGATGTAAGACGTAAGTACATGTTTCGATTTTTCACTATACGTCGGGATTCGCCAAGCACGCTCATTCTCATTTTTCATTCATTATCAATTTTTGGAAGTTTTAATTATATTTAAAGATCATATTTTCAAATTCTTGAGATTTTTTTAAAATTTAAGGAGTGCCCTGTGGAGACTTGAGATACAAACTTCAGTTTTTCAAATGAAAATCCCTTTTTTAAATTATTAGGCTGATAATTTTTCTAAAAACGTTGAAGTATCAAAATCAAAATTCGAACTGATAGTTTTTGAGTTATTTAATTTTGTGTACTAAGGAATAAGGATAAAAGGTCTATATGACAATAATGGGTTTAGAAGATATGAAAGCTATGGTAATTTGCAAATTTTAGTGATTAATATTAATCTATCAACATTTATAATTCACAAAATATGGTCCAAGTATAATAAATACAATATTTAATATTACATATATTTTATATTTTTGTGATAACATTTTTAATGACTATTATCCTTAGCATAAATATTTTAATATTTGAAAAACTATGTCAGATGTGTATTTCTATATCATTGAAAAAAACGCGCTGTAGTCAATAGTCATAGACTATAGACCTTGGAGTATAAGCTCTATATGACTGTAGTACGTACTATGCATTTGGCGTACAACTATTTATAGTATAAACAATGAATATTGTGTAATAATTAATGTTGGTTATGAGCACGAAGCCACAAATAAAGATATACCTAGAAAGCTTGTCTAAATCGTGGTTCTGAGAAAACAAACATCAGATATTCAAAATATTTACTCTATGACTTAGTACATTACATTACTGTTATGGACAATAGACAACGAGTAATGCCGGGTCCATACAGAGACGACTCAGAAACAAAACAAAACACAAACACAACTTTTATTAGTTTGAAAAAACTAAATACAAACAAAACATGTGTCCATATTAAGTTGAGTAAAAATTAAACAAATTTGTTTCAAAATTGTATAATTTATTATCAGATATTCAGTGACTGAAGTTCGAGCAATTCAAAGTTCAGTATTCGGTATTTTAGTTGTTTATTTCTAAATAAAAATCTATAATATAATAGTAAAATTTTCTTTGTATTAAATAAATACAAATTAAAATGTGGAAAATGAGAAAAATATTAAAGACAATGATAAAGATTTATTAATGCTAGGTGCTGGATATATTAATTTACAACAACAACAAAAAAAAATAATTAAAGACGTTTTTGGATAAGGCCAACTTTACAAAAAAGGAATGCATAAGGAGTGGATAAACTCTTAGTCAACCTACAAGATGATGATGTTGGTTTAAACAGAGAACTACGATCAAGTTTTAAAAATTTTCTAGGTATGTCATCTGAAGATTTGAACTTAATATGTCTTTTTGATCCAGCAATTAAAAAAAAACAATAATTGGAGATGTACTATTAGTATTAATAAATGCCCATCATTAACTTTGTGGTTTTTGGTAATAGAAGCTTACCATAGCTTGATGTACCAGTTTAAAGTTTCTAATCAGTCAATATCCCTAATAGTACTAGAAATGTGTGAAGCGATAATAAACGCTGTATCAGAATATATTTTAGATTCTGAGCAAATTGAAGAATTTGCTTAGATTCTAAGCAAATTGAAGAATTTATTGATTTTACAATATTGTGTTTTTTTTTGTGTCTGTCATCAAGTTTTAGAGCAGTAAGAGTACTTCGATTTTCTTCATTAGTTTGATAGGAAAGTGAATCTAATTGATACTTTAAAGGGGTTAAAAGTAAAAAATTCTCAATAGTTTTTAAACGCGTCGGAAAAAACAAAAAAATTAAGGAAAAACAGGAATTTTTTTACAAAGTAAATTTTTGATAAACTCGATTTTTATTTTTGGTATAACAAAATAAATAATGTTCGTAGATACATGACAATTTCACCGAATATATATATATATATAAGCATTTTCTATAAACTATAAATGTTTCAATATATTTTGACCTATTTTTTAAACTATTTATAGGCATAATCAATTTTTTTTTATTATTATCAATAAAATTGTTTTCAGTCGTTGAAGAACCTTGAAAATGTAATACAATATTCGTCATAACTTTTTATAAGTGAAAATTAAAAAAAAAGTTAAGCATAAGTCTTTACCAGTTTTTTATAAACGTCTAAAGTTAAAATTTCAAGAAAATACGTAACAATCACTAAATTTTGCAGTATTTTTTGATTGGAAAATTCATAAAAAAATTTCTATTCAAATCTGTGATTTGAAAATTCCACACAAGGATCTCTATACGTTGTTTTACCTTCCTAAAACAAAAAAAAAATTACCCGGAAAATCAAGCTAATTTTTTATGAGTTTAAAATTAGACATTGGATATTTATAGCAGTTTTCTCCGAAAACGATTTTCTTATTTTGATGCAATTCAAAAAGAAATAATTTTAGACGTTTGAAATGTTCACAAAATGTTTAGATTATCATTATTTATACAAAAAAATTTTTTTTAATATTTTAACAATTTTTGAGCTAATTGTAGGCCTATGAAATTTTCAATTTTTTCAAATTTTTTTATTTAAATATCAATAAAAAAAATTTTAATTGGTCAAATTTCTTGAAAATATAATACAAAATTCCTCATATATTGTTTAAATAGCAGATCAAAAATAATAAAAATACTGAGTCATTTATAACATTTAAACTTAAAAATATAACTGAAATTCATCATGGAACATTTGCAAATTGTTTTGTAGTTAAAAATGTATAAAATGTTTAATTTTTATAACTAAAGATTGAAATTTTAAAACAAGATGAAATAAGTAGTTTATAGTGTAACTAAAAAATCAAAAAAATATATTAAAAAAATGATTTTTTATAAACATTTTAATTTCAATTATGGAAGAAATTAGATTTTTAAATGAAAAATAACAATGTTTGTTATTTTGTTGTAATTTAAATTTTTTTTCGCGCAGGTACTTGAAACATTTAAAATATATTATTATATATACTCAATTAAATTTTTAAATGCAATATTGCTGGAAAAAATTAATTCAACTTACTGTATTATTTTAATATCAATAATATAAAAATATAAAATACATTTAGTTATGACAGACCATCTTTGCTCAGAATCGTTTTTCGTATACAATAATTTACATCATCGAATTCAAATTTAACATATCCGTGAAAGTGACCCACTCGACATCTACTGTACAGCAGAACAGTACTTACTTGCCAATATTTTTATATCTTATCTTTTATAGGTTTATCACATTACTCGTAGAATCCAGTGGCGGCGCGTGGACAATTGTATAGAGTAGACAACTAAAGTAATGGTGTTCTATAAAATGTATTTAAAAATTAGGTCATCATAAATAAAAAATGTAAATTACATAAAATAACTACATTTGAATATAATTTAAATCAATTCGCCGATTTTATTTTGTTGCGAACACATCTATTACATTGTTTATAAATATTGGATCTTTTGATAATTCACCTAACATTTTTTTTTCAATAGCTAAAGTAGACAATGATGAAAGCCTATCATTTGTCATTGAATTTCTTAAAAAGGATTTGATACGTTACTTTAGTACTCGTCGATCTCTCACTTGAGGTTGTTGTAGCAGGAATGGTCAATACTAATTGAATAAATTTCGTAACTTCTTGATATATTTCTTGAATTTCATCTAAAATAATATTTATAATTTATTTGAAAAATTATTAAAATATTTAAGAAATGTTTTAGGTTCTTACTTTTAAATATAGTCAATAAATTCCAAAGGAGCGAAATATTTCAATGGATCTGCATATATTATGTAAAGCTCATTTTTTAGACGATCTTTATCAAAAATATTTGGATAGTATTTAAAAAGTTGTCTCAATTTTTCTTTGGGAAAATGAAATTTATATGATGCAAACATTTTTTCATTTATTATTTCGACAAATTCTAGTTTTTCAAAATCTTTAAATCTAATATTTATTTGAACAATTAATGAGTCAATAATTTCATACGTAAGTTGACGTAAATTAGCTTGTTCCTCATTTGTATACTTTAAATCTGTGTTTAATTCAACAGAACATTTTATGATATCATATATGGAAATTTCATTTCTCAAATCATTTAACCGTGAAGTAAGACTTTTAATTTCGTTAACACAATATTTAATATTAGTAGTTGATTTATTTTGTAGAATACAAAATATGAGATCAGTAAATAGAAATATTTTACTAAAAAGTACCAATAAATAAACAAATTTTTGATTGTTCATAATTCTCAATATACCAGATGCAGTACAAACAGAAGTAGAAACCCAGCCAGGGTCATCAACTACATGAGATACGGCATTTTTTAGTTCATTAAAATGAGTTTTTATAGTTAAAGCAGCTCTTGAATGATAATTCCAACATGTATTGCATTGATTTGGTACTTTAAATCCTTGCTATCTTAATAAAACACTTCTTTTAGAGGATCTACTAAAAAATGTGTGGAACATAGTTAGGTTTGCTATAAATAATTTAACATCTTTTATTGATTTTGCGACATGAAGTAAAACTAAATTCAATTGATGAGCGTAACAATGTATAAAAATAGCCATGGGATAAATATTTTGTATAATTGACTGAATCCCATTTTTTTCACCAGCCATAACAGAAGCACCATCATATGTTTAACACACAACTTTTTTACCAATATTCCACTTTGAAAGTTCGTTTATAATTATTTCGGATAAGCCAACCGCAGTCTTATTTTTGGAAACATCAAAAAATCCTATAAATCTTTCTTCAATTTTATTGTCAAGAATATAATGAAAAATTAAACTCATTTGAGATTTACATGATACATTCGTAGTTTCATCGGCTTGTATTGATATAAAATTTGTAGTTTGCAATTTTTTTTAAATATGAGAATTTAATACCTCAGTTACGCAATGGATCAAGTTATTTTGTATGTCGTGAGAAGTTCCTTTAAAAACAGAATTTTTCAAAAAGTGTTCTCTTATAAATTGTTCTTCTTTAGCAAGTAAATCTAAAATTTCACAATAATTTTCTTTATTTAAAGAACCTTCATTCTTGCGGTGTCCGCGAAATGCCAATTCTTGTTTCCCTAAAAAACAAACTACATCGATTAAACGACCTAATATCTTTCTGCTTATGTCCACTTGTTTATTATGATTAATTGCAGTTAAACGACGACTTTCAGATATTGAATGTTAAATCTTATTTTTACCCAGCATATGAAAATTTTCCTTGTTAGTTGGGTGTTTTTTTGAAATTTGGTGTTTTTCAGCTTTACGAACTAAATTTTTAATATTAGGAATGTCATTTAAACTTCACTCATTCTCCCCTCTGAACAAGACACATATGTAACAGTATAATTTCTTTCTTTTAACGCTTCCCGCTAACCAATTAAATTTTGAATACCAAGACATTTGAAATTTTCTTAAAGTTTTTGCTTCTTTATATTCTAATGATAAATGTGGCGTTGGTCTCTTACCTTTTAAGTTGCATTTTTCTTCATACGAAAAAGAACCAAGACCTTTATTTAAAATAATATCAATAATATCTGACATACTACGTTTTAAATATATATCACATCATTAAGAAAAAATAATAAACATTCACATATGTATACTGTATAAGGCTCTAAACCACAGTCCGAATGCAATTAAATTATTAAAATATTACGTTGAAACATGTCTCTTTCGTACATATAATTTTGGTAATACCCCACTACGTCCCCCGATTACTACGCCATATGCCCGTCAACAATAGTGAGACACAATTCAATATGTCTCGACCCATTCAACGGCGACGACGGAACAGGGATTACGATAAGATAAGATATAAATAAAATTATACATAATTGTCACACGGACACTAGAGACGAATCAGTGTAAACATTTTATTTATAAAATTATGAAGAAATAAAATACTTATGTAGTATAGTATCATATAATAAACAACTAATTTTTAAAATTAAATTATTTGATATTTTTGGGTAGACAATGAAACTACCCTAACGCGCCGCCACTGATGGAATCCCAAAATATTATTGACTGTTGAATATTTTAAAAACATTATCCACACATGTTCAGCAAAACTACAAAACAAAAACCTTTTGATCTTTATCGACACTGCTCGGGACATGACTTTCTTTTTAAGAACACGAACAATTTGTTGGAAAAAATATAATTGTTTTAATTTTGTGAAAAAACAGAGAGTTTCTGTTTTGTTTTAATTTTGTCGTCTCTGTGTAGACCCGGCATAATACCTCTATACAAAACTGGTGATACACATTACACAATATTGTGGAAATTACAGACCCATATAATTATCATTAACACTTTCTAAAATTTTTGAAAATTATCTGAAGCCTATATAGAATATTAGATTTTTTTAAATAGTCAACTTCTCTAGTAATCAATTTGGATTTCTAGCAGGAAAATCAACTATAGATCCTCTGTTGATTCTTAATGAATTTGTTTACTAAAACCTAGATTGTAATAATAAAGTGATGGGCATCTTGATATTGAAAAAGCTATATTTGGTTCATCATAATATTTTAATAAAAAAAACTCGATTATGCTGGTATTAGGGATTCTACAATAAAACTTTTCAAATCTTACTAAAGTAATAGAACACAGGTTGTCAGATTATCAGATTAAATAGTGTTCTTAGTGATTCAATAAATATTACACACGGTGTACCCACAAGGAACTGTTTTAGGGACTATTTTATTTCTTATTTTTATAAATGGTCTACTTAATTTAAATGATGATTTTAATGTTTTTTGTTATGCTGATGATACAGATATATTACTACATAGTGAGAATTATGATTTGTATAAAAAAGCAAATTTTCTTTTTTAATGTGTTAAAGTAATGGTTAGATAATTATATGTTGATGTTTAATATTTCTAAATCTAAATATATGATTTTTAAAATCAAAGAACACTCTTTAAATCACAACTTTAAGCTAAAATTACATCTTTTCGATTGTAACTTTAGCTCTAGGGAGAGTATAAATTGTAAATGTAATACTTTGGAAAAAGTGGAAGAATATAAATATCTGGGTATTACATTAGATTATAAATTAAAATGGGCGTATCATATTAAGATTTTAATCTCCAATTTACATACATTTTTTTTTTTTAATGTAAACAATACTTTAATATAAAAATGAAAAGAATCATTTACATTGTTTTGGTACAATCTAATTTTAGTTATGGAATAATATTTTGGGTTGTGCTTATAATACACACCTTGAAAAACTAAAAGTTACAATAAATAGTATTATTAAATTTTTATTGAGCAAACCTAAGTCCTTTAGTACCAAATTTATTTTTAATAAACATGGTGTACAATACTTCGGTAAAATATTTTTTACTAATGAATTATTACTATTATATAAATATAATTTATGTTACATAAACATCTATTGACCAATGTCAATCATAATTATAATACTAGATATAAATGCAACATAAATATTATGTCAAGTAGTAATACAACTTTTGGTTCTCAATGCACATTAATCGTAGGATCAAATTTATGTAAAAAATTGATCATTAATTTATTTAAATTCAAAAATGTTAAGGAATTTAAATTGTTTTTGTATAATTTAGATGTTGACAATACTTGAACTAATATTTATATTTGTTTAAATTATTATTATTATTTTTTGTTTATTAATTCTTTTACTTTTGTTATATTCTTTCTGACATGCTTTTGACATACTTTGTATACTTATACCTATAACTTATATATTAAACTCTACTCTTCCAATACAAGATTACAATGCTTACAGGGAGTGTTGCATATTGTTTATTTTTATTATATCTTTATGTGTATTGTGTACCTATATTTGCAAAAATAAATATTATATTCATATATATTGAGTTATGAACCATAAACATGGCCAAATTTTTACAATCAATATTTTTAAAACCTGTTATGCTCAAAAACTCTACAAAATAATTTTTATTAATTTTAGAGTAGAATAGTGTTAGAAACAACACTACATTCAAAATGTTTTAGATTACTTAAATCAGTTTTTAAAATAATATATATTAGAATAGTATTTATCACTGATCACAACTTTTTTGTTTTGTTTAACTTAATATAATTTCAACAATAAACCATAAACATATTATATAGAACTTATAAAGTTACAAATAAATTATTTTAAAAAGAAAATATTAAAATATATTTTTACAAAATGTTTATTCAACATGACGTATGAAAATGTTTTATACATTAAATAGTACATTTTTATTTGAGTCGCATATTTTATAATAAAAATATTATTTTTATTATAAACAAATAAGGACACTTATAGGTATTAATTGTATTGATAAACAACACAGAACAACATTTGGAGGTAATTAATTATAGTTCACCTTAATATACTAAAATGATCATCACCATTCAAGTCTATATCCATAGCTTCTTCTTCATCTGATGTACTTTGATCTTCACTGTTAGATTCATCGTATGTTAATAAAGTTTCTTCATCATTAGTCCTTTTGTCTTCATCATCTGAGTCGTTGTATACCAAAAGAGCTTCTTGCTCTTTTTCTTTATCTTGTTTGTCAAAGTTCAGACTGTCTACAACAGCTTTTAGTTTAAATTCTAATAATCCAAGTTGTTCAAAATTGTTTAATCTTGTGCTCAACACATTTTCTAATGGCAGAAATGTTTCTAAAACATCTGGATTAGCTAATAACAAGGATGAGTGTATACGCAATACAGCAGATAACCATTTAGCACTTATAAAACTTACCAGCGTTCTGTCTTGTGATAGGCGTATTAGCTTACGTACAAGCATGATGATGGATTGAAGTGGTAAACGTGAAACAGTATTGTCAATTGTGCGTTCATCTTTAACAAATAAAGCAGACTCTAAAAGATTTTTATCATTGCTACGAAGACCTTGAATTAACAAATGAACAATGCTTTCACCTTTGGTTTGAACTGTATTTTCAATTTCTTCTGACATATTTTGAAGTCTTGTTTCTAGTGGTAAATTTGATGATCTATTATTTTTCAATTCAATACATTTAGAGTCTGTAATATTTGGATTAATTATATGGTTTCCTATAACTGATTTAGATTTTCTTGGGTCTTGTCTTGCAATAAATGTACATTTGTTTAATTTTTGTAATTTAATATTTTCGAATGCCAAAAATGGCCTAGTGCCATAGGCTACATATACAGAAGAATCATAAATTTTACTACATATAATGGGCATTTGAACAGTTTCTTCATCTTTAATATTGTCAACAGCTATTTGAAGGGTTCCATGAGGTTTAAGTGGATGTGCAATACAACCATTAAGTACATGTTCAAACACTTGTAATGTACCACTTTCTGTTGTTACTGTTACTGTGATGTTATTACGCATATTATGTACATAAACAGAGGAAATATTATCTTCTGCAACTAGTGAAGCTAATGGATCTGGTTTAAGGTCACTCAGAGACCAAATATTAATGAACCGATCTCTAGCAGAACTCAATAAATAACATTTGTCAGCTTCTATTATGTGTAACGAACGAATTTCATTCTTATGACCAGTGAATTTATGAACCAACTCACTAGAAGGATAATTCCATAATTTAATTTCTCTGGATGCTGACAACATCTTTCCATCAGGCAACACAGCTATAGCACACATTTTACCAACTTTCATTTTTGCTTCTAGTTTATTAGTTTTCAAATCAAACTTAACCACATAACCATCATCTGAACCAATATATAAATGTTGACCCAAACGATAAATGCTCTTGATAGCTTTTGATTGTACATTGACTTTTGACTGGATACTTCCACTGGCCACATTATAAAACTCTATGTAACCCTTTTGTGTGCCAATACAAAGCAAGTCAGTATTATCTGTTTGGATCCAAGTAACACAGGTGACAGACGAGTTTAGATGTCCACTTGGCGAATATGTGTGTCGTAAATCACCTGCAGCCGTATCCCAAACGTTAACCTTGCCGTTAATACCAATTTCAGCATAATATCTTCCAGAATCTGAAAAACCGCCAATGATCTCCTTCATAATGACAAAGTTAAACGAACAATTTTAAATTTTAATAATTATAAATTACATTTACATACTTCACGAAAATGTTTAAAAATGTGTTTGTTTTTAATGGGTTTGTTACATAACCTAAAAATAAAATGTTATCATGGATAAAAAAAGTGGTTGCTTTTATGGTCCTTTTAAAAAAAGATTTTAAAATTATACTTTACTATAATATTTATTTCAACTTTAAAGTTTAAAGAACGAAGTATTGAAGTTAAAGCTATTTAAGATCCAACAGCTTATGTACCGATTAGTATTTACATTTACTATTTACATATAATATTATATAGTTACCGAAGTATATAATATATTAATGAGTAGATATTCAGTATTTTTATTTATTATAATTTGAAAACTGTCTTTAAGACTTTAATACTTCTTAACTAATTATTTAGTGTTGATTATTGTTATTTTTAAAAGTTTGGATTAGTGTCACATCTAAAAATATTATGTATTCATATTATGTATCGATCGAAGCGAAAAAAAATTGAAATCAACCATTTCGGAGTAGATAAATGTATTTGTAACATTATTTTATTTTTTAAATATTATGTCATAAGTAATAACCTTCAATTATTATCGGATAATTCAACTGCATAAAAAAATACTGTAGAAAGAAAATAGTTATAAATGATCAGTTTGATTTGAGTCTAGACTGGACTTAAGGATTACTATTTACTTTATATTATTCCTAGTCAAGAATCATAACTATATAACTAATACAATTAATAAAAAAATGTGTTAAACACCACTAATGTATAGATCTCAGTTGTAGGTATCTTAATTATATTTTATAATTTTGCGGTAATAATTATTTTAAATTTGAATTTTACCTATAGCCTATATAGTTAAAGCACAGATTATACGAAAATATTTTAAAATGTTTCATATAGTCTATGGTATAAGTGCCCAAGTCAAACGCATCAGATTACCACAACTATACAAAACTTGTTCGATTTTGGTACGTTATTAATTACTAATTGTGTAACTGTACGGCTATAGATACTAGAGACTAAGACATTAATAACTTGGCCACTTTGAAATGAATTGGGATTTCTTGGGGAGCAATGTTTTTTTATCACTTATCAGTAGAGATTTTCACTAGAATTGATATATTTTATTCGGTGACTGGCAGTTGTCCGAAAAATGATAAAGACCCGAAAATCGAAAATCGGAAAAGTACTACCAACAATTGTAATTGAAATGTTGTAATATAAATTATTATTATATTCGTATTGATAAAAGTTATATAATTCCCGCGTATTTTGTAGTTTACGATTTCAGTATTTCGATCTATTGACTATTAAGTTTTGAACTATAAAAGTTTGTCATACATATTGTTGTCATATATAACAAAAATGGATTTTAATAATTAATTACCTTTTTTATGAAAGTAGAAGAAATACTCAGTGATAGATTTAAAAAAATATAATAAGTATCAATTATATATAATATAATAATAATTATTTAATTGAACAGTGTCACTACACAAATAAAAAAATAATTTTATAG
>JACXSJ010002962.1:0-10100 GCA_014851325.1 Pentalonia nigronervosa
TACTATTACTATTTATTATTATTTATATATATATTAACTTAAATCTGACTGACTGAAAATATAAACAAATTATTTGCATTAAAAACATTAAATATTTGGTTTATTTTATTTTTTTGTTTTTGGTAGTAGGTAGTATATATGGTAAACTTTTAGACAGTGTGTGCCCCCCCCCTAAAAAAAATCCTGGATACGCCACTGAATACGACGTGTATCTGTATAGAACTACGTTTTATGAAAAAATGGACTCTTCGGCAAGCTCTTCAGGTAATAACGAATGTAATTGTATTATTGAAAAATTACTATTAAAATCGTTTGGATCAAATACTTTTATTGAAAAGCAAAATATTATAAATAACGGAAGACCTACACCAACAGTTCAGGATTTAAAATCAAAATGTAAAAACAATTTTCGTTACATTAATCCTTCTTATTATAATACTAATAAACATGGGCGTGCGCAGGAGGGATGCCGGGTATGCCATGGCATCCCCTGTGGGTTTGCGGAGTTAGCTTATTTTTTTTTTACTTTTTAGTTAGGAGTTCATAAACGTTTTTATCAAGTTGACTGCCTTGAGTATCATATAGTGATGGGCGATCTGAATCGATCTATTTTATGTGATTAATCGATCTTTTGAATCGATTCCCAGGACCCGATCTTTTAAAAGATCGATTCATTTTAGTTCGAATCGAATCGCATCATCGATCCGATCCGATCCGATCCGATCCGATCTTTTATACTAAAGGCATTAAAACTAAACGATTGTCGATTTGAAATGCCAGTGCCACAAAATGTTCCCGGCTCCTATAGCGCGAGCCTCGATATTGGTAACATTGTAAACGGCGTCACTTCGAAGTCTCCAGCAGTCCGAGCTAGCCCCCTTAGCAATTCCTTAGCCCCCCATTTACAATGTCGTCAAGAAAAAGCGTTCTTTGGAATTTTTACGATAAATCCACTGACGGTGGCGTATGCAAGTTATGTAAATGTACCGTTAAAACCAGTGGCAACACAACAAACCTTAAAAATCATATCAAACGGAAACATCCATCTGTTAATATCGACAGCATGTTAAAGGTGGCCCGAAATTCTATGTCTTCAAGTATTGATGTAAACGAAGCAAATGTTGATGAACCAGCACAGACCAATTTTGCTGTTTTGGCAAATCAAATTGTCGATACTGTAAGTTTAATTAACTAATAATTACTTAGATAAATCATAACTAAAATATGTAGGTAACTATAACTTTTTAACTATAGGCCAACAAATTTCAAACAACACTGCAAAATGTTTCTCGTCCTCAGTCTAGTCTGTTTGGTGACATTAGTTCTGATATTGATTCACTTTTAACTAAATCAACTAATTCAACACCTTCATCTTTAGCATGTAACTCTACCTAGAGTCTGAACAGTTTAAATCTGAAGCAGCCCAAAATTTACGATTCACTATCGAATATTCAAGCATATGAGGGTAAGCATATTTTTTTTTTAATTAAAAATATAAAAATATTCATAATTGCTTTAATTGTTTTAGAAAGAGGTTCCAAAACACAAGCAATCACCGATGCATTAATTTACATGATAGCTAAAGACAACATGCCTCTATCAACTACAGAGAAACCTGATTTTATTTACTTTATGCGTAAAACAGCGCCACTGTACAAAATTCCATTACGAAAACTTGTTACAAATTTAGTAAAAAGTAAATATCAAGTGTTGTCTTCTTTAGTTAAGTCTAGATTGTTTAACGTTGAGTATATGACTATAATAGCAGATATTTGGACCGATATAATGAATACAACTAGTTTTTTGGGTATGACCGTTCATTTTTTAAGTATGTTTTTAAGTATGTGTTTAGATGGTGTGACTATTGGAGTTTTAGAACTAGCTGATAGTCACAATGCAAACAACACTTCCGAATGGTTTGAAGAAATTCTTAAAGAATTGGGTATTCAGAAGCATCAAGTATTAACTGTTGTTACTGATAGTGGGGCCAACATATTGTCAGCTGTTAAAAAAACATTTGGTAATGATCATCATTTGCCATGTTTTGCACATACGTTGAATCTTGTTACCCAAAGACCGTTAAATGAACTTCCGGATATTCAGAATATAATTTCTAAAATCAAAACTATAGTTACATTTTTTAAACAATCAGTCTCCGCTAATGATGAACTTAAAAAAGTATGTGACTTAAAACTTAAACAATCAGTACCTACCAGGTGGAACTCCATATATTATATGATCGATCGGTATTTACAATGTTCTAACATTATTGCGTCAATATTAATAACGATTCGTCGAGGTCCCTCTATGCTATCTGCAGATGAAATAGACATTGCCAAAGAAATTAATTTAATGCTTAAACCTTTTGAAGCCGCAACAAAGGAGTTATGTGGGGAAAACTATATAACTGGTAGCAAAGTTATTCCATTTATTCATTGCCTTATTAAAAACTGCGAAAAAATTGTTGTCAATAATCCTACGGTTGTACAATTAACGTCTGCCTTGTTAGATAATTTACAGCGACAGTTTGGTATAATGGAGGAAATCCAAATTCTTTCAATTGCCACATTATTGGACCCTAGATTTAAGACATTACATTCAAACAATGCAGTAGCAGTTTCTGAAGCAATCCGCACGATTCGCCTTAAAATTTTAGACTTAATAACTAATTCTAGTGGTTCTAATAAAGACTCTAGTGATGATGATACCGAACAGGCTGATAATTTGTGGTCATTTCATAATGAGTTGGTGTCAAAAAAAGCCTCGGAAAATTCTGAAGAGAACAATGAGCGTATGCCAACAGATTTAAAACATTTTTTAAATCAACCTACAATACCCTTACAAGAAAATATTTTTCAATTTTGGAAGGTACATAGAATTATGTATCCTCATATAGCCAAAATAGCTGAGCCATATTTATCGCTTGTAGCCACATTAGTGCCATCGGAAAGGTTATTTTCTAAAGCAGGTAACATTATGACTGCTAAACGAAATAGGTTGAAAGGGAAAAAATTACAGCAATTTTTATTCTTAAATTCTCTAAATGTAGATGACTGGCACTTAAAATGATAACTTTAAATTTTATGTATATTATATTCTACTATATTTTTAGACATGACTCTTTGACACTTTGTTAATTTTTTTTATATGGACTGATTATATATTTTATAATTATTTATTTATTTATTTTTATTGTATATATTGTAATATTGTTGTTTGTATATTATTTGTAAATATGTAAAAAAGTCAAGGCTGGACATTAACAAATTGAAAGTTAAAAGAAATATAAATAAACATCATTTTAAAACCATTTTATATTCGCTTCACTCAGAATCTAGTTTTTGTTTATAATGATAAATTTAACTAAACATTTGTTTATTACTTATTATCTTTTTATATTTAGACTGATTTATAAATATATCAATTATTTGACAACTTTATATTACATAAAACTAATTGTATATTTTTATACATATTTTATTTTATTGTTTCTTTTTCAATGTTCATATACAATTATATATTATTATTAAGGACCTAGGTCCGTTAAATTGTTTATGTAATAAAATAAAAAATACAATAATTTAATGACTTCACATGTATGTACTTTTATTTACTAAAAACACTTCCAAAATTTAGACCTATTATCCTCTCCTGTGACCAATTGGACACTGTCCATTGAAGTGGTGAGTTCCGTTGTGATTGATGTAGGCACTATAGATCATAGACATAAAACACTTTCCAGTGTATACGCGCTCCGAAATCAAGAGCCAAGAGGGACTAGGTAAGGAGTACTCGCACTGACATTAACGAGTATGGACTATGGAAATGGGAAAACCTTTACATACTAATTGTTATGACCTCGGGCGTGACAAGGGAGAACTAGATTATCACGAGGCATTTAGTGATTAAAAAATTTCCGATTTTTTTAGATCGATCTTTAGGAAAATCGATCTTTTGTGAAACGATTCATTTAGAGATCGATCTTTTTTTCCCGATCTAGATCGATTCAAAAGATCGATTCACTTTGGAGAATCGCCCATCACTAGTATCATATATAATACACAGCTAACTATCCAATTTCGTTCTATACATTTTAACAAGACTTGCCAACCTTGCCTTGAGTATCATATATGCTTTTCACTTGTCAAACCAATATCGTCCTAGAGAAATGTTGTAGTCAATCCAAGTTGGTCACCACTTTTTTTGAATAATATCGATATTTTTCTACACACATTTATTTATTTCGTGATACAAATTCGATTTTTGATAAAAATTAATCGATTTAAGTTGAGTATCATTATTGATACTCAGGCCCCAGTGGAGTACTTATCAATCGATTTATATTCAATATTGTTGTGTGTTTATATTTTTACATTGTTTATAAATAGGTACTAAATAATTATTTATAAATTATAATCAAAGGTTTATTTATAATAAATAATTTAATCATTATGAATAACCTATTGCGCTTTCATTTCAATTATTTTACGATTTCGATGGCAATAATAAAACGTTTTTCGCGAAGTTTTTCGTATTTGTTTAAAACAAAATTTACTATGGATGAGAACAACATATCAGAGTTATTGGATATGTCTGATTGGTCCAGCGATGATGATACAGATGCTGATTCTGATTTTCAATTAGAGGTATATCTTTGACTGTACATAATTTGTACTTAGTGTTATCTGTACATTATAGTATTTTATTTGCACTGTTTTTTACAGAGTGATTCAAACGAAGATTCGAATGATGGCTTATTTAATGAAAATGATTTTGATTTTGTGATTCCGCCTACGCCTGATACTGTTCCTTCACAACATAACAGATGTCATCAAGATGCATCAATACCCTCTTGGAATGATGTTGATGATGCATTTCAATCTAACATATTATTCAATCCAAATAATGAGCCAGTGGGCATCAATCATGATATTATAGATACATTAGCTGAAGGTACCCCTTACGATTTTTATTCATTATTTTTGGATTATGATGTGTTACATTTATTGGTTGAAAAAACTAACAGATATGCCAAGTCTTTATTATCATCTGAAATTAGTCCAAAATCACGTCTATATAAATGGGTAGATGTGACTTCTAATGAAATGAAAACCTTTTTAGGTATTATTATGTGGATGGGTTTATGTCCTCAACCATCAATTGCTTCATATTGGAAAAAAAGTGAAATATATACATCTAAAATACCAAAATATATGAGAAGAAAAAGATTTGAAATTATTTTGCGCTCATTTCATTGTTGTAACAATGATCACTGTCCTCCTGGTGATCGTTTATTTAAAATAAGTGGATTACTTGATTTACTTCTATCAAAATATAAAATGGCACGTACGCCAAAAGAATCTATGTGTATTGACGAATCCATTGTTCCCTTTGTGGGTCGTCTTTCATTTAGACAGTACATACAGAATAAAAGACACAGATACGGAATTAAGATATTTAAATTATACATTGATAATTTCTATACTGTTAGCTTCAGGATTTATGCTGGTAAAGATGCTGTTGTTGGCCAGAGATTATCAACAAGAATCGTAACTGAAATGGCAAAAGAATACCTGGATATTGGTAGAACAATGTATACAGATAACTGGTATAGCAGCTATGACTTAGCCTCTGAACTATTAAAAAGATCAACTCATCTAGTTGGTACTCTACGGGCAAACAGAAAAAATAACCCCACAGAAGTTATAAAAAAAAAATTAAAGAGAGGAGAAGTAATAGCTAAGCAATGCAATAAAGGAATAACGATATTAAAATGGAAAGACAAGCGTGACGTACTAGCTATTTCTACCAAACATTCTGCAGTAATGGTTAAAACAACAAATAAATTTGCATCAGAAATAACTAAACCAAAACTTATTTTAGATTATAATAAAGGTAAGTCAATGGTGGATGTATGTGATCTTCGAAACTCTTATCATAATTCACTAAGGAGAACATTAAAATGGTATAGGCAAATTGCATTTGAATTACTTTTAAATACTTCAGTTCTGAATGCTTTATCATTGTATGAAGAAATAACTCAACAAAAAATAGATATTACTTCATTTAGAGAAATATTGATTGAAAATTTATTAGAAAAAAAAAGAAGAGATTCCAACTGCAAATACACACAAATTATTAGAATGTAAGTCAAGAGGGCGCTGTGCTAATTGTTATAAACATATGGTAGCACAAGGTGGACGTAAAAATGCTCAAAGTATTACAAGACAAATTAGAACTAAATGTTCTAGTTGCATGCGATTTTATTGTATTCAATGTTTTTCTGAAGAACACAAAATAGATAAAAAAAAATGAAATATTTTATTATAATATAATTTTGAAAAGTTGATTATATATTATTAAAATGTTATGTTTTTATTTGTATTCGTCATTATTTGTACTATTAAAATTTGAATATCAGTATGATAATAATAAATATTAACAAGTTTGTTACATTTTTTAATTTTTTATGTTTGAATATTGGATTTTATTTGTTAATTTTAGATTATTATGAACAGTAATAAAAAAATAAATATAATGATTTTTATGATTATTAAAATAATTTTTATTTATGAAAACTTTTTCATTTTTATAATTTATGAAAAATAAAAAGTAATTAAGTTAGGCAGGAGGCCGAAACACCATAAGATTCAAAATATTGTGTAGTATTTTATCCAATTGTTGTATTGGCATTAACTATTTTTATGAAGTAATAATTTAATTAAAAAAATGAGTGTATATATGATACTCAAGGCAGCCGTGGCAAGTTGTGTTGAGAAGCAAATGTGATACACAAGGCGCGGTTGGTAAGTTTATGTTAATTTAGAACAATTAAACTGGAAAGAACATTGTGTATCATATATGATACTCAAGGCGTTCGTGGAATGATCAATGAAATTTACAAGGCAGTTAACTTGTTATAAACAGAAATCAGTTGAGTAATTTTTGACAGTTCAGGCTACGTATTTTACTTTTTTTTTTTATCAAGTACATTTCCATTGATAATAGAAGTTGGGATAATCTAACGATATCACCGCGACGCCAGTCAGGTAACCATGAAGTTAGCTAACCAATAACCATACAGCAGTCTGATAACTACATCGTTCGAGCAAAAACTATCAATATTATCAATTATCATAATTGTTAGTGTCTTGAAGAAATTTCTGAAAACACTCAGAGGTGAGGGGCTAAAGCAAATGGTCTTATTTATCAAATGAAAAATTTTAACTTTATTTTTGCATTATATATGTTAAAACCTATATTAATACAAATCCAAATTGTCAGTGCTCAATTACAAGCACCCAACTTGAATTTATTATATGCAGTATCTATTGTAAATGCTTTGAAAAAATCTATTAGTGAGTTAAGAAACAACGAAGATAACTATTCTAAACTTTATGAAAAAGTTCTTACTGTTTGTAATGGATTTAATATTGAGATACCACCTGTGAAAAATAGGAAGATTGCTACAAAAATTGATGATATGAAAACACAACATACCATCTCGGATAAAAAAAGTGAGATGAAATGTCATGTTTACTTCACTGTATTAGATAATTTGTTTAACGGTCTTGAAAATCGATTTAATCAGGAAACATTAAATTTAATTAGTGCAATTGGTCGTTTAATAGAACTAAAAACTGAAGAATTTGACATAGAATTAATTTCATGGAAGTTTGAACTTAATAGTGACGAATTAGAAGGTGAATTAAGACTTCTACGTTCTTTGCCCCATTTTGTAGCAGGACCATCAAACAAAACAATTCATCAGTGATTAGAAAAATAATAAAGCGTTGAAACTTTTTACTACCATTCCTGTCACAAGTTGCTCTTGCGAAAGAGCTTTTTCCAAATTAAGTTTGGTAAAAACAAAATTAAGAAGCCACATGTTGCAAGAAAGATTAGATGCAATGATGTTGATATTTGTAGAACAAGAACTAGCATCAAAGATAAATTATGACGATGTAATTGATGAATTTAAACATTTGCATCCTCACAGAAGATTAGAATTATAATAAAATATTAACTAAATTAAATTAATATTAATATATTATTTATGAAATGCAAAGATTAAATTATATTTTTACTTATATTGACTATAATATACTATTATTTTGAGAACTTTGTAGTTATGCAATACAATAAAAAAAAAAATTCTGATTTGTGTGTTTTTGAAGGGAGATAATAAAAATTGAGTTATTTTTAAATATATTGGCATCCCCTGCGAAAAAAGTCTGCGCACGCTTATGCTAATAAATGGTTGTCTGGTTGTCAAAAAACGCAAAAATTATATTGCTGGCCGTGTATTTTATTTTCGCATGAATCAAATACTTGGTCTAAGTATGGCTGCAGTGATTTAAACAACTATCATAATTTAAAACATCGTCATGAAATAAATCGTTCTCATATTGAATCATTAATTACTTTAAAAAATTTTTGGTAATATTAGAATAGAAACAGGTCTTAGTGATGCATATAAACAAAGTATCGAAAAACATAATGAGTCTGTTAAAAATAATGGGTACGTCTTAAGTCGATTAATTGATGCAACATGTTTTTTGGCAAAACAAGAGCTCTCATTTCGTGGACATGACGAACAAGTTACATCTATCAACAGGGGAAATTATGTTGAGTTAATACACTTAATGGGTACACTCGATCCAAAATTAAGTGGACATCTATCGACATCTACGGTTTTTTTCTGGACTCTCTGGGGACATACAAAATGATCTCATTCAATCGATTTCTAATGTTTTATTAAAAACTATAAAAAACGAAATTGAACATACAAATTTTGTTTCTATAATTATGGATGAAACAACAGATATTATGTCCAAATTTCAGTTATCTACAATTTTACGATATGTGACTAATGAAGGGGTAGAAGAAAGATTTTTGGGATTTGTAGATGTCAGTCATGATCACTCTGCTAAGTGTTTAGCTGAGCATGTTTTTCGTTTTATTAAATGAATATAAATGCATAGATAAATTAGTTGCACAGACTTATGACGGGGCTGCCGTCATGTCAGGACAACATAACGGTTTACAGACATTAGTTCGCTCAAAATGTAAAACCGCGATATTTGTACATTGTTATGCTCACAAATTAAATTTAATATTAAAACAATCTGTTGATTATATAAAGGAATGTAAAATATTTTTCACCACGCTCTCTGGTCTTTCATCATTTTTTTCAAAATCAACAAAAAGAATTCATGCACTTGATCAAGAAGTCAAAAAGAGATTTCCGTCTGTGGCTCCAACACGATGGAATTATAATGGTAGACTTATTGAAATGATGTCTGAGTACAGAGAAGAAGTTTTAAATCTCATGAACTCAATAGTAGAAAATGGTGAAAAATGGGATAGTGAAACATTATTGTACGATAAAGGATTTTGTCAAACAATTCAAGATTGACTTCAATTTTTTCCTTATAATATTTGGAAATATTTTACCTCAAGCAACAATACTTTTTAATATAATACAAAAATATTTGATTTTTTAAACCATTTAAAAAATATGAAAAATGATTTTGATCGCGTTTGCTTGAAATCGGAACAGTATTATACAGATTTATCGTTAAGATCGAAAAGGCAAAGAGTGGCTGAAGTATTTGTAGATAGAAAAACAAATTACCGAAGGCTCTATTTTGAAATCATCAATGTATTAATTTCAAAAACTAATGAAAGATTTACAGAGATAACTCAACTGACTTTTTTTTCTTTATTAGATTTTTCAAAATTTCAACAGTATATCAACAAATTTCCTACAAATGCAATGGACTCGTTGAAAGATAAATATGGTGATTATTTTAATTTTGCAATTCTACAAAGTGAACTTTCTATTATATACTCATCAACTGAATTTCATAAAGTAAACATTCATGAACTTTGGATGTATCTCAAATCTACTGGCTTATCAGATAGCCTACCACAGGTTACAAAATTAGCATCATTGATTGTAACCATTCCAGCAACAAGTGCAGGAGCTGAACGCTCATTTTCCTGTTTAAAAAGAATAAAGACATCTCAGAAACTCCCAGTCCCAAAATAGACTTTCAGATCTGTCTCTTTTGACAATTAAGAAGCGATTGTTGACC
>JACXSJ010002962.1:10200-32965 GCA_014851325.1 Pentalonia nigronervosa
GGGGGGGGGGGGGGAATTAATATTTACCACTGCTTACACTCACTCATAACGCACGCCACGCCACTGGTGCGTATACTGCCTTAAACTGGTGTACACGTATTTTTCACTCGCTCCGTCTTTATAAAATTTACAGCGTTTTAAAATTTTTATTTCGTTTTCACAATTTAAATATGTTTAAATGCGAACAGTGCCCATTGATTTTCACACGTAAAGATAATTTGGCTGCTCACCAAAAAAAGCATGATGGAGTTAGTTTTCCTCGTACTGTTTGTGCGTCAACATTCACTTTCAAAACTTGCTTGAACAAACACATGAAAAATACACACGGTATCGTACCGACTCTTCGCCAACCCTATGCGCGGATTGACTAACCGGCTGCACCAATCGATGCTCAACCTGCACGACAGAGTGTGATACAGTTCGCACACCTCGTATTACCCGACCTACTCCTCAGGGGCATATTCAGATTGCCCCACAAATATTTGCGGATCCGGACATTTCGGCGTGGGTCTATTTCGGCGTAGTCATTTTTTCATAAAATCTAATCGCATTTAGATAATATAATGTTAGCATTGATTATATTGTACCATTGATTATAGAATAAACCGATATAATTTATCAGTTTTTATCTTACTTTTGTTAGTTAGATGCAGGTATGCCGTATGAACTGTATATAATAATAATAATAATAATTATATATAATTATACTATGGGCTTATACTGTCATACAACATAATCTATATTACGGTCTAAGTTAATAAAGATATAGGTTTATGTATAGTTAACCTATACGCTATATACGCTGTATAGATAGACGATCATTGAGTAGATCATCAAGTAGTCAGTAGTTAGTAGTCACCATGGCATAAGCAATTGAAACTTTCCGTGGACATGAAATATAGGTACATGATGGGTATATGTATATTTTTGATGCATTTAGTGCAAATAAATTAAAAAAAGTTTTGTCGATATCATTACAAAGATTCGTGTAAGACGAGAATTCATAGAATAGTTGAAACAAATAAGTTTTTAAAACAAATAAATTAACATTCGACCCATGACTCGGAAGCGGCTAAGATTGAAGCTAATTCTGCAGTTACTAAGATGAAAAAACGAGCACGTGAGACAATGGAGTCTACATCAAATATCATCAATGAATGTACGAGTGAATTATCACAAGCAGGAAAGGTAAATATAAACATTTTAATAACTTTAATTAAGAATTAATTTTAAATTAATTAGGGAGCGTTGACGGCCAATGGAGCTTTAAGAAAACAGATAAGACGCACACGGCGTGAAATTCAAGCTGCACCCGAGGCGCCAAAAGATTTGATTTCATTAATAATACCAGTGAATTACCAGTCATATTCGCCATCTGAAGGTGTAACTGAACAATTTTTACTACACGATAGTGGACCTGGAGTCGACAGAATTTTAATTTTTTGTCGCCCTCAAAATTTAAATATTTTATCAGAGTCTTCCAATTGGTATGTCGATGGCACATTTAAAGTAGCACCTCATTTATTTTCGCAAGTATACGTAATATTAAGTAAACACCTCGATGGCGTTCATCTCCTTATTTATGCTCTTTTACCCGATAAAAAATATCAAACGTATGAACGGTTATTTAAAATACTAATTGAATTAAAACCCGGGTTAAAACCAAAATAAATTGCTTGTGATTTTGAGCAAGCTGCGATCAAAGCAATTAAAAATAATTTCCCTGAAGTTCATATTGACGGATGTCTATTTTATTTGACAAAAAATTTTAGACTTAAAATGAGTGACCTGGAACTATTTTCGAAGTATAAAAATGATGTAGAATTTTCAATTTATATTAAAATGATTTTGGCTTTAGCTTTTTGTTAAAATTGACGACATTTACAATACTGTAAACTTATTATATGATGAATTGCCTGAAGAAATATTTCCTCTCTTAGAATGGTTTGAAGAAAACTACATCGGTACAGCTGTAAGAAATCGTCGTCGAAACCCACTTTTCCCCCTATAATTTGGAACGTCCATGATCGCGTACTTAATAAAGATCGAACAAATAATCATGCTGAAGCGGCAAATCATCGGCTTAATCTACAAATGGCAGTTGGCCACCCGACACTTTGGGCATTTATATCATGTTTAAGGAGAATACAAAGTGGCCGAGACACCTTCTTTTGCCAATTAGAAACAGGCAAAAGTCCACCAAAAAAGAAAAAAAATACATCGACGTCGATAAACGTATTTTAAAATTAGTCTGCGATTATGATAATCGTAATATTATGAGTTTTTTAAGAGGAATAGCACATAATTTAAGTATGATGACCTGAATATTTTTATTCATAATTTTTATAGCATTCTCCTTATTTTAATTAAATTTGTAATATTATACTTAAATATACCTAATTATTATATACCCAGTTTTTATACAAAAATAATAATATAATTTATAAATTAATAAATATTTATGTATTTATATTTTATAGTGACCTACCTAATTTCTTAAATGGCTCTACGCTGAAACATCTGTACGCCGAAATGTCATAGACCGAAATATTTGTCCCCGATATCCCAGCCCGTGGATCAAACATGATGTCTGACGACGAGATTTGCATAGCAGCAATAGACGAATATGAGAAAAAGGACGATAATACAGGTTAGTTTAAGTTTTTTTATTGGAGCCCGAAATAAAAGATTTTTTTTCATAACAAATTTTTAATAGATAGATCAATAGAATTTTAATAGAAATTTAAAACGATTCGCCATTACATTTTATTTAATTAGGATCATGTATTTTATTTTAAAGATTACACTACGACCGATAAGGGGAAACGTGTCTCCGCTGCGAACACAGCGTCAGCAGTTAGGGCCAAAAAAGCACGTATGGATTTAGTGCAGTTTTCAGGGTTTGTGGAAATCTCGTCGTCCGCGGCTCGAAAAGTCACCTGGTATTTCGCAAAAAATTTGACTGATGTTCAAAATTACATCGACTTTCTCCATTCACTAAGACCTGCTCTTTCAGACATACTGAAAACTCGCGTTCAGGAACATCCAATAAAATTTAACTTGAAGCTCGAGGTGACCTACAATCGCCCACATGTAGAAAATTCCACGGAAAATCGTGCATTTAAAACATCTGCAGTTGAAAAGTTTAGAGAGTCAGATACGAGTATATCAACAATTCTTGAGAAATCTTTTACAAAATTATTGATGAAAGAGGAGACTTATACAAGGAAAAGGAGTGGGTTCACGTTACAAACTATAGATGGATTATTATTGGCAGTCTATAAATATACACCAATGTGTGGTTCATTGTATATATCGTTGCCAGCATTTATAGACAGAAAACGGGTCACAATAAATCCCCAAAACGTGGACCAACTGTGTTTTAAGTGGGCGATTCTTGCGAGGCATGTGACAGAGCAACCGGTATGTCGTGTTGGTAAAAACTATACACAACACGAAGGAAAATATAATTTTGAAGGTATCTCATACCCAACACAGCTATCTGATATAACTAAATTTGAAAAAAATAATCAAAACGTATTTGTTAATGTGTGTGAACTGGACAAAAAATTACAGCCGCCGCGAAAGTATTCGACATATGAGGTTTACCCATTACGCATTGTAAATACCGAGAAACCAAACCATTTCGACTTGCTGTTGGTGACTGATGATAATGGGTCACGTTATGTATATATATCAAATTTATAACGACTTACTAGCACACAAAAAATAAGGATGGACATTTAGTATATTTTTGCAAGAAGTGTTTTGCATCATTTGATGAGCAACTTTTGAAACATAAGTTGAATGGACGTGCAGGGTTGAAACAATACAAAATGATATGTGGAGCACACAAACCTATTTTACCAAAATTGCCTGCACCTGGAACAATGTTAGAGTTTGAAGCTTGGAAAAAAACACAACGTCACCCTATAGTTATCTATGCAGACTTTGAAGCACTTCTTGTAAAATGTGAAGAAAGCAAAGGCAAGAATACATTGGCTTTTCAAAAACACTCCCCAATGAGTTACGGTTTCGTTGTAAAAGCTAAAGACGACGTACCGATTGAACTGCTTGAAACGTTTGGGATACCTACAACACCAGTTATTTTCCGTAGTAGTGAACATAATCAGGAGGTTGCGAAACATTTAGTATTAAGTATTGTTGAAATTGCTGAAAAAATAGACAAACTGCTCAAAACCAACGCACCAATTATAATGACACCGGAACAGCGACGCACACATGAATTATGTAAAGCATGTAATTTATGCAAAAATAGGTTTTCTGTGGAAAACCATAAAGTAGCAGATCACTCCCACTTATCCGGTCAATTCCGTCAAACATTATGTAATATTTATAACCTCAAAAGCTTCAAACGCTTAATTTTGTACCACGCTTTTTACATAATTTGTCCAATTACAATGCTCATTTCATCGTAACCGAGCTGGGATATGACACTAAGACAATTTCAGTCATTCCAAATACCGAAGAAAAATATATATCATTTTTAAAACATGTAAACAACAATTTTTCAATAAGATTCATTGACACATTCAGATTTTTGGCTTCAAGCTTATCGACTCCGTCCTCAAATTCTTCATTAACCAAAAATTGTCCTCAATACTCCTGGTTTTGAAAAATTCAGAGAAATTTCTAAAGTTTTTAAATCCGAAGATATGCCTTTTGTTACCCGTAAAGGGGTGTACCCATATGAGTATACAAATGGATGGTACAGGTTAGAAGAATCATGTTTATTGGAGTACAACGATTTCTACAGTACACTCACAAAGTCAAATATTGAAAACAAAGAGTATAAACATGCAACAGATGTATGGAACCACTTTAAATGCAAAACACTTGGAGATTATTCCGACTTGTATTTAAAGATTGATGTTTTATTACTAGCAGACGTTTTTGAAAATTTTAGGGATCTGTGTTTGACTGCATATCAATTGGACCCTGCATTTTACTACACAGCACCAGGCTTCAGCTTTAATTGTATGTCAAAATACACTTCAATAATGCTTGAGCTACTCACCGAGTATGATATCTTGTTAATGTTCGAGTATAGTAAATATTTCGCGATTATTTTTACTATAAAATTTAATTATTTATGCTCATAGGAATCAGAGGTGGATTGACTCAAGCTAGTATGAGATACGCTAAGGTAAACCACGAAAAAACACCTGATTATAACGTAGATAAAGAAAAATCGTGGCTAATATATCAGGATTTTAAGTATATATATATATATTTTATTATTAAAATTTTATCTTGGGCAATAATCTCTACGGGTGGGCGATGTCACAGTACATGCCACCATATGGTGGTTTTAAGTGGGTCAAGCCATCGCTAGATGGTCTAAGTCATTTAAACAAAACATCTCCTATCGGCCAAATATATGAAGTTGACGTCAAGTATACGGTAGAACTACATGATAAACATAACGACTTACCCTTCCTACCTCAAAACAGTGGTCCATCAGGTTCTAAAGTAAAGATACTCATGGCAATACTAGAATCAAAAAAAAATTATGTGATACATTATCGAAACCTACAGCAAGCTATAGCCAACGGTCTCATAGTCGAAAAAGTAAATATTTTTTTTTTTTTTACATCTTTACTGATTTTAACATATTAATTTTACTATAGGTGCATAGAGTAGTTCAATTTAATCAATTAGCTTGGCTGGCTGAATATATCAATCTCAATACAGAGTTGCGGAAGAAGGCAAAAAACGACTTTGAAAAGGATTTCTTTTAGCTGATGAACAATGCTATTTTTGGTATGTTAATATAAATCATAACTAATACTCGTTATATTAATTTCATTTGTCTAGGAAAAACGATGGAAAGTGTAAGAAAAAGAATTAACATTGAACTGGTGTCTAATGAACAGCGACTACAAAAACTTATCAACAAAACAACCTTTAAACACTGTACTACATACAACGAAAACCTACATGCGGTTACGTTAGAAAATAAAATCATTAATTTTTGTGAAACTATTTATATTGGTAAATATTCACTTTAAATTATATATTGTTAGATTTCAATGCTTCAATTGATTACAGGTTTTCTATGCTATATATTTCAAAGACCTTGATGTACGACTATCACTATAACGTGATGCAGAGGCACTATAGTGATAAAATCGAGCTGATGTACACTGATACCGGTAAATTAATAACTTTAAAAAAAAAAAAAGAATAATAATAATAGTGATATACCATTAATAATATTGTTATCGTAGATTCACTGGTGTATCGTACCCATACCGATGATTTTTACAATGATCTGGTGAATAATGCTAACTTGCTCGATCGAATGGACACGTCAAATCTACCACAGGACCATCCGTGTTACATTGCTGAGAAAAAGAAGATTCCCGGGCTATTTTCTGATGAAACAAATGAGCACATTATGAAAGAATTTATAGCCCTTGGAGCAAAGTGCTATGCATACATTTTGGATGATGAAGAAAAAATCAAAGCGAAAGGCATCCTAGGTCATGTCATTAAAAATCACATGACATTTGAAGATCATAAAAAGTGTTTATTCGGTGACACTGACTTGGATTTCTACCATCGAAATTTCTACATTCGATCATTGAAACACAAGCTGATGACGACCAAAACAAACAAATTAACATACAACAGCTATGAAGACAAGAGAGTGGTGCTAGAAGATGAAATAAATACACTAGCACATGGACATTATAGTATAGAGTAAGTTATTACAAATATATAATATTTAAATTATTTTACGAATATTTTTCTTATTTTTACAGAGAAGATGATTAGACGGAATTAGATGAAGAAGGACAGAACTGGAACGATGAAGAGAAAGATTTAATGAAATTGCTTCTACAGGAATACATGACTAAATAATTAAAACTGTACATATATAGTTTTATTGTACATATTACCATATTATATACTTTGTTATATATTGTAAATATTATACTTGGGATATACACACACACACACACACACACACACACACACACACACACACACACACACACACACACACACACACACACACACACACACACATATATATATATATATATGTATTTTTTGTAAATACCATGTATATATTTTGTACTCTATAACTCTGTATATTATGATAACCGTTATCGCATATATGTTTCCATAAAAATAAAAAAACAATGTAAAAATATAATTATGTTTATTGTTATATATTTTAGAATTATTTACAAACCACTTTCTTAGTGCAAATATTTTATAAAATGTTTAGGATTAAATTCCATATGGAAAATACAACAAGGTAGAGTTTCATCATCACATATTTGATCCAAACGAGGGCAGCCCAAGTCTTCGATGTTGATGAGTGCAACGTGTGGTATATATTCCATAAGAACTTATTTTTTCTGTTCGCCTTTGACGTAAATGCAACCAAACTTTAATGAATTCAATATTCGGCCGACTTCTTCGTATTCGACATCACCGTATTCTATAGCTAGTTGATGATAATTACGCTCCAACCACTTGTTGGTTTTACGACTCTTGTTATCCTCCATCGATTTTGAATGTTTAAAAATTCAGTGTTGGGTTGCCCAAGTTTCTATGTCTACTATAGACATTTCTTTAATCATATATTTATTATTGGCGCCAAGAACGCCCAAAGAAGAATGTCCAATATAGCTGAAGGCATTATGGTTTATTGATAGTACAGGGTGGGGCACTGAAACGGCCGATTTTAAAAATAGATTTTCTCAGTAGTAATTAAGATAAGAATTCTCACTAAATATTATTAGTTCAAAGACAACATGCCATTTAGTAAACATGGAACAGTGGAGTGGTAAACAACGTGAATTTCGTCTTCATTTTAATCTTAAACGGCATGATTCGGTACCATCGTCTAAGGCTATTAAAATATGGATAACCAACTTTGAAGAAACGAGTCCAGCATTAAAAAAGAAGCCTGTACAACAAAAAACTATTCGCACACCTGAAAACATCGTTGCTGTCAGAGCCGCTCTCATAAAGAGTCCGAGACGTTCTGCACGAAAACATGCGTTATCGTTAAATTTATCCAGTAGAAGTTTACGTCAAATTTTACACAGTGACCTAAACTTTCACCCGTAAAGGTGCAGGTGGTTCAAGAATTAAAACCTGCAGATCACTATAGTCGCATAACTTTTTGTCGAGAAATGCTAACCCGAATGGACGAGAATGAAAACTTTATTCAAAATGTTTGGATGTCTGATGAAGCACATTTCCATCTTGATGGTTTTGTGAATAAGCAAAATTGTCGTTATTGGTCTGAAGAAAATCCTCGCCAACTTCATCAACGACCTTTACACGGGGTAACTGTATGGTGTGCAATTTCACATTATGGCATCATTGGCCTGTATTTTCATGAGGACGAACATGGACGGGCAACAACTGTTAATTCAAATCGTTATGTCAATATGATCAATAATTTTTTGGTCGGCGAACTAACGAAGTTTCCTCAAAATGATAATTTTTAGTTCCATAAAAATGGCGCGACATCCCACACGGCCCGAGTATCAATAAATGCTATTCAACAAATTTTTGGAAATCGCATTATTTCCAAAAATGGTGATATTCATTGGCCACCTCGATCACCGGATTTATCAGTATGTGACTTCTTTTTGTGGGGATATTTAAAAAGTAAAGTCTATGCACAGAAACCTCGAAATAATGATGAACTAAAAAACAAAATTAAAGAAGAAATTTCCAGTACGCCTTTGGAAGTGATACACCGTGTAATGGAAAATATACGAAGTAGGCTGGAAGAGTGTTTGAGAAGAGATGGCCATCATCTTGAGGACAAAATTTTTAAAAAATAAATGGCATGTTATATACTTCATTATAATAAATAATAATTAATTTTTATTTGGTTTTTTTATTTTATAATTTGTCTATGAAAATCGGCCGTTTCAGTGCCCCACCCTGTATGATTATTTTTTAATGTATTTTCTTTAATATATATTGTAAAGATACTTTAATTTTTTTCAGGTTCTCTATCATTAATAATTGAAGCGTTTCTGTTTGTTCTACTTGCAATTTAAAGGAATTATGATTTTCATCGAATAAATGTTCAATTTTATCTAATTTAGACGAAAATGATTTAATCAACTGTTCGAGATTTGAAATAAATATTTTTGTTTCACCAGCTTAGTACCACCAAACACGTTTATGTCTTGGCGATGTGCTAAAAAATCGATTCTGCAAAGAATCGATTATTTCATATCGAAAAATCGATTTTTTAAATCGATTCTTGGACGGACCGATTCGATTCGATTTGATAAGAAGAAACGGCAATTTTTTTTCCTCGTTTATAGCTACTGGCCTACTGCCTTACTGCCGATTGGCACCGTACATATTTGGACGGAGATGTTGGCCACCCTGCATAACCACAGTTTCATTCGGGAATCGTTATCATTCTTTGAGTAATTTCGTTGTTACTTTTTCCGCTAGACGCCAGCCATCTTTTCGATTTCGACTTTTCGTTTTCGTATTTCGTTCTCGACTCTCGTACTTTGTAGTATTCGTACCTCCGAAGTCCGACTTTAATTTTTGCAGTCCGTACAATCGCACGTGGTATTTTCAATTTTGCGAATAATGTGAATCGTTTCGTTCTCGACGACTCGACGTTTTCATTTTTGTGTTTTCGTACTTCGTAGAGTAAAGGTGCTAGGTCGTAGTGTCGTACCTCCAAAGTCCGACTTACGTTTTTATAGTTCGCACAATCGCATATGATGTCGTCGAAACCCAGGAGTCTGATTTGGGAATATTTTGAAAAACGTCGAATGTAGAAGTGACATGCAAATTATGTCACGCTTCAGTCAAGTCATGTGGTAACACAACAAATATACGCAACCACATTAAAAGAAATCATCCTACAATTAAACAAATCAAGGGTGCAGTTGTCAGTAAGGTTCGTCGAATATCTCAGTCAGTGGCATCAACTAGTTCCACAGAACCACAAGAAGAAAATGTTGACGATCCTGATGTAATGACAGATGACAATGATTTTGCTGAGGTAGCTACCATTGTAAATAAGGTAAGATACTAAGATGCAATATTACTAATAATGTGCTTACAACATTAACCAATTTCTTTTTTTTAATATAGGCTCAACAAACACAACGGACACTTAATTTTGCTTCAACATCTTCGACTTCGTTCGGTATTGTGGACAATGATTCCATGGCATCATTCAGTGGCAGTGAATCTGCATCTGTTCAGTCAATACAAACCACAACTACCACATCCTCTTCAAATACTCTACAGTCAGCGAACTTAAATCTGACTAGGCAGAGCACAATATCTGAGTCCATTTTGAACATCAAATCTTATGATAGTAAGAGTACATTTTTTAATTCTTAACTATAAAATTATAATAAATTGTCTAAATTGTTTTAGAAGGAGGATATAAGACACGAGCCATCACGGATGCACTGGTCTATATGGTTGAAAAAGATAATTTGCCGTTATCAACAACAGAAAAACAAGGCTTCCAATTCTTCATGCAGAAAGCAGTTCCTATGTACAAGGTTCCATGTAGGAAAACTTTAACTAAAATGGTGAAAAGTAAATATGAAGTCTTATCCACATTAATTAAATCCAAACTAAGTCTTGTTGATCACTTAACCTTAACATCGGATATTTGGACTGACACACTAAATACAAAAAGTTTTTTGAGCATGGCTGTGCATTTTTTAAGTTTAAATAAAGTTGCTCTTGACGGTGTCACAATTGGTGTGTTGGAGCTGTCTGCCAGCCATACAGCTGATAATATTTCCACTTGGTTCGAGCATCTTCTTGTTCAGTGGGGTAATAAAAAAGGCCAGATTTTCACCGTCATCACCGATAATGGGGCAAATATATTATCTGCCGTAAACAAAACTTTTACCCCCGAAAAACATTTGCCGTGTTTTGCCCACACTCTCAATTTGGTTTCAGAAAGGGTACTGACAAATCTTACTGATGTATATAATATTATAAACAAAATTAAAAGTATCGTAACTTTTTTCAAGCAATCGGTAGCGGCTTCCGACGAACTTAGAAAATTGTGCGATCTCAAACTGAAACAATCTGTACCAACACGTTGGAACTCAATATATTTTATGATTGATAGATTCATTTTATGTTCGAACCACATAGCTTCAGTATTAATAAATATTCGCCGGGGCCCCGAAATGTTGACAGCTGATGAGATAGATATAGTTAAGGAAATTTTATTAGTGTTAAAGCCGATGGAGGTGGCAACAAGGGAATTATGTGGTCAAAAATATGTAACTGGCAGCACAGTTATACCCTTAATTAACTGCCTTATTAAAAAAACCGAGAGCATTGACTTAACCCATCCAACAGCTTTAACCTTAAAGAGAGCTATGTTAGAGAATTTGGATAAAAGGTTCGGTAGGATGGAGGAGAGAAGTCTACTTAGCATTTCCACTATATTAGATCCCAGGTTCAAAACTATTCATTTGAATAATGCATTAGCCAGTTCAAGAGCTATTAAATTTATTAAAAATCAAATTAATGAAATTAAAAGCAACTGTGATGAACCTAGCTCCTCAAACCAAGGCTCTAGTGATGATGATGAACGTAGTGATAGTTTGTGGTCAGTTCACAATGAGCTGGTTACAAAAAAAAAAGCTGCATCACAAAATTCAGACCAGTCTGAAGAGCGAATTCCTACCGAACTTAAACATTATTTAAGCCAGCCCACAATACCGTTAAGTGATGACATACTAAAATATTGGGATATATGTAAATGGCAATATGTTCCCTCTTTTAAAAAAAATTGTACAACCATATTTAAGTGTAGTAGCAACTTCTGTTCCTTCGGAAAGATTGTTTTCTAAAGCGGGAAATATAATGACCGAAAAAAGAAACCGATTAAAGGAGGAGAAATTGCAACAGCTTTTATTTTTGAGTTCCCTAAATTTTGAAAACTGGCACATAGAATAAATGTAATTTATCTGTACAGCCTTTTGTATATATTATAATTTGTAAATATGTATAATGTAATTATCTGTATATTATTTGTAAATATGTACAAAACATTTACGGCCGATTTCACCATATAGGAGTTAAAGCGCAGATTAGTTAACTCCGAATTATCCAGTAACCCAGAGTTATGATTTTTTCGGTTTCACCACGGGTTTATGTGTGAGAATTACTTAACCTAAAGTTCGCTTACGATTGGCCCATAAATTGGCCTGTTCCGGAGGCCTGTTAATGATAACATTTATTTTTCACTGATAACATTGATAATAAGCCTGATAAAGTTGTTAGATTACTGTGTATTTGTGTTTTGTACTTTTTAAATTGGT
Source organism: Pentalonia nigronervosa (assembly GCA_014851325.1). Taxonomy (NCBI): domain Eukaryota; kingdom Metazoa; phylum Arthropoda; class Insecta; order Hemiptera; family Aphididae; genus Pentalonia; species Pentalonia nigronervosa. The sequence continues at coordinate 22,539 of JACXSJ010002962.1, forward strand.
TCACATTTATTTTCACATAAAAACATGAACTCAAATGAAGTGAAGAGGTCTAGGAACGTTAATTTTAATAAAAGAGAAGAAGAACTACTAGTGGAATTAGTGGCCACCCACAAGCATGTTCTTGAAAATAAAAAAACTGACGCAGTCATGTGGAAGGAGAAGGAAGCGTGTTGGACAAAACTAGCGTCGGAATTTAATAGTCAATCACTATTAGTTCCACGCACCGTACAACAACTTCAACTGAAGTACAAAAACATCAAAAAATGTGTGAGGAAAAAAAGTGCTTCGATAAGGTAAGTGTGACCAATGTTTCAGTTCTGACGATTCATATCTCTTTTCATTATTGATAATTTTCAAACGTAGGCTAGTTAATGAAAATAATTAAAAAATTCAACTCAACTAGTTTAAAGTTCAGTGAGAAAAAAAACTTAACTCAGTTGAAAGCAAATTTTTATTTTCAACCCACAACATTCATAAATCATACATTTTCCTAGTGTTATAATTTACATAAACATCTACCATGATGTTTAACACTGTGCAGACATAACAAATCACATTTTTACTATGGTACATTATAACCAGAAATGTATTAACAAAAATAATTAACTAGTTAAGTTAAAAAATTAACTTTTCTTTAACTTTTTTACAAGTTAATACCCACCTTTGATAATTTTATTTTGATTAATTCAAGACTGGAACATCTAAAGACAGGTGGTGGCAAAAATAAAGCAATAGCTCTCAGTGATGCCGAACAGAAGGCGAAGGACATGATTCAACTCTCTATTGAAGGCATGCCTTCACAGTTTGACGGTGACTGTGAAGTTGATGCCATGCCTCCAGTTTATGAGGATCTCCCCAATAAAGTAGATGGTAAGATCATATCAAGCTTGTCCTGTATTTGCCTCAAACCTTAAATATAGGTACCTATATTTATTTTTCAGACAATTTTGTAATGTTTGACGATGACAACGATGACAATTCATACTTTGTGACTGGTAAGATTATGTTACATACTTACATAATATAATAGTAACAATTTAATTAGTTTAGTATTTTTTTTTAAATATAATGTAAATAAATTGTTTCCAGTTATGCCTGATGAATTTCAATGTGACAAGTCTTCATCATTAACTTCCACAAACATTACTGAACCTGGTATGTTTACTAAAGCTTACTACGAGTATTCAACCCATAGATAACATTTTTTAAAAGTATATTATTATCATAACCTTATTGTTACCTAATCTATCTATATATATAAAATCACCTAATGGGTGGGATGACCGTCTTACTGGCTGGGGACTTCAGGCAAACACTACCTGTTGTTCCTCGAGGAACTCGTGCTGATGAGGTAAGGGTCTGCCTTAAATCATCTTACCTATAGCCTAAGATCCAAGTCAAATCCCTACAAATCAACATGAGAGTGTACTTTAAAGGCGAACCTGAGGCAGAGGATTTTTCCAAATTACTCCTTCAAATAAGAAATGGAGATTTACATGAAATATACACACAGATAAAGCCGGAGAATTATAAAAAAAAAGCAAACACAATTGACTAAGCATAACAAATATATAGCACCAATAAACTAGGAGTTTACCCGGGCAACTTCTGGTAATTCAGCTAGTATAATATAATTGTTCATTAATATAAAAAATAAAATTGCATCAATGTTTATTAACATGTATTTGTTTAGGTACAAGTGGTACAACTATCAGTCAATGGGATGTGGTGACTCCTCAAAACTTAAAATCAAAATTGAGTACTTTACTCAGAACTCCTCACAGTGCACGTAACTGCAGTGAGTTAACATAATGCTATGTACCTGGCGATACATAACTTTTATGAACATTAATAAATCAACAACAACCTCGAGGGTAAGGGGGAACGATGTCCGTTAAAACACAAACCACCTTCTAAATAATTACTGAACCGTAGCACAGTGGTCTGAAATGCAATTTTAGGCGGACAAAAGTATTATTTTAAAATATTTTTAGAAAGGTTGAGAGTATTATATAATTGTTGTATACACCTTATCAAATATAAATATAGTACACAATATAATTAACGAACCAGCATGAACTGTAATCACAATCTGATTACATGAGTAATTTGATTTTTAGTCATTACCTGTTCGACCGTTCAACGTGTATTTCAGGCAATTTTTGTGAGTACAATATTAAGTGTTTTCGAGATTTTTTTTTTTACAATGGAAGTCGATACAAAAAGTAAGTTAAATATTTTATGATTAATATATTTATTAATTTATTGATAGGTTCAATAGACTAAATCAAATTGGTAAACTTGAATTTTTACTTCATTATTGAACTTCAATGGAAGGTCTTTTAAAAGTAACTAATAGTAACTATTCACGAGTAATATCCTCTTATAGTACAACTTCCTATAGATTAAATGGTATAACTTTCATTTGCAGCCATTTGCAGCTGTATTTTTATTTTTATTTATGCTGCTGGTTCTAGTGTAGAGAAAAAAATCAAAAATTACACATATGAAGATTTCTTTAAATGTTTGCGTGATGTAGGCCCTTTAAAGCCTCAAAGTATTGAATCCAGGCTATTTATTTTAAATTTATTAAAAAATAAATATAATGGAGAACATTGGGACAGTATGTATGAAAAACTTGTGATGGAATAAATTCGTAGTTTTGCAGTAATTTTGACAAGGTTATGGGCTAGAAAGTTGAGTACAACATAATTTTTTAAAATTCTTCTGCAGTACATTTGTATTTTTATAAAATAGGTAGTGGAACTACAAATGACGGAAACACTGCACGCCGATTTTTTAAAAATGCAGAAACATCAGCTGATATAATAAGATTAGACTTGGAAATTATAAAAAGATTTGATGTTATATTGAGAGCACTTGCAAGTGGATACGAAATTAATGTGGATGAATTCGAAACTTACGCATATAAAACTGCAGAACTGTTCATTTCGTTATATCCATAGTACTACATGCCAGCGAGCGTGCATAAAATCTTGATTCATGGAGCTGATGTGATAAGCAATTCACTCGTACCTATAGGTAATCACTAACCATGAATATTAAATTGTGTATGTATTGAATTCTAATTTATTTTTTATAGGTCAACTGTCAGAAGAGGCCCAAGAGTCTAGAAATAAAGATTTTAAAAGAATTAGAGAGCATAATACTAGAAAAATATAAATGTCAAAATGAAGACTTGATTCATATGTTACTGATTTCATCCGATCCTTATATTTCAAGCTTACTGCGTGTTCGTCAAATATTACACTTACATTTTTAGTTTTTACAATAATGGGCAAAAGAAGAAGTTGGGTATGGGAATATGCTAAACGAAAAGAAGATAAAGCATATTGCGAATTATGTGACGAAGATGAAAATAATGAATATTCTTGTATTGGTGGAACAACTGGGTCTATAATAAGACATTTAAAAATTATGCATAAATTTTATCAGCCAGAGACATCAACATCTAAGAGGTATGCCCATTAGAAAATAATCAATAATCAACTAAGGCCTATTATTTGTCGTGAATTTACTTTTTTTTGTAATTGTCACAAAAATTATGAAATTTGAGCGGAAATTTAAAAAATTTATAAAACTTAACGACCATATTAACTTTTTTAATATAACCTTAGCGCTTTTGACATAACTGTCAGTCTTTTAATAATTGATGTGATTATGTGAATGACAGAATGCGCTTATCGTTATCATTTATTTTTTGTCACTATATTCATTCGTATACTCGGGCCACTGAGAGAGCGCTACTGGCCGGCGACCAAAATTCGTCCGTTCTCGCGCATTTCCACCACCAAACCTCCCGTTTTGCAGGCCGCCGTCGCAGTTACCACCGCCGTCGCTAATGTCGTTACCGTCGCTGCCAAAACGTAGCACGTTACAGTTGTTGTCTGTATACAGCGTGAACTGAAGTGTTTCCTTGTCACCATATTTTACATATTGCCATACAATAATCAACAAGTTTTTGTTTTTGCGTGTTTAGTACATTTTATTTTTATTATTATTATTATTTTATTTACTATTGTATTAGTAAGACTACGATGGATTCACCTAAGAAAAAAAATCCTTGTGGAAAGGTAAGTTTTAATATAAAAAATATATAACTATTTTTTTTTTAAATATTTCTCCATTTCTAATTCTTATTATTTAAATAATTTGTTCTGCAGTTTATTGGTACCGGTCAGAGGCAAATGATCATCAATCTATACAAAGAAAAAGTAAACCAACAAAGCGAAAATCCCGACAGCCCTCGAATAAACTACAGGCAAATGATTTTGGAAATTTCAAAATCAACCGGTATTGGTCAACGTACAGTCCAAACAACTTTGTCCGAATACAAAAATAAAGGTACTGTGTCATCACCCAATAAAAAGAAAGTAAGACCTACAATTATCGAAAAAGTGGACGATTTTGACAAAAATGCAATACGTCAAAAAATCCATAGTTTTTGGTTCAACCGTGAAGTGCCCACAATTTCGAAGATGTTGGCTGCCATAAAGGAAGATGAAACGTTGCCAAGTATGAAACGTTCATCATTTCAAAAAATACTGAAAGAATTGCAGTTTGTGTATGTAAAAAAATGTCGGAATAGTGTGCTTCTCGAAAGAGATGACCTTGTAGCTTGGCGGCAAAAATATTTGAAAAAAATAAAACAGTACAGAGCTGAGGGCAGACAAATTTATTACTTAGACGAGACGTGGGTCAACGCGGGAGAAACACACAGTAGAACATGGGTCGACAGTTCAGTCAGTTCACGACGTGACGCATTCAAGAAAGGTCTCACAACAGGACAAAAGGAACCCTCGGGCAAAGGTAAGCGGCTCATCGTCTTACACATTGGATCATCCGACGGCTTTGTCCCTGGGGGCCTTTTGTGCTTCGAATCCAAAACAAACTCATTCGACTACCATGATGAAATGAATGGTTCTACTTTTTTTGAATGGTTTGTTAAAATTCTACCGTTACTGAAAGATAACGCAGTCATTATAATGGACAATGCCTCATACCATTCCGTAAAAAAAGATCCAACTCCAGTGATGTCGTGGAAAAAACAGGACATTATAAACTGGCTGGAAAGTAAAGGTGAGGTCGTTACACAACCAATAGTAAAGGCGGAATTGTTAGTAAGAGTGAAGAAAATCAAATCGGGACACGAAAAATATGTAATCGACGAATATGCAAAAGAAAATAATAAAACCGTTTTAAGATTGCCTCCATACCACTGCGAGCTGAACCCAATAGAGCTCGCGTGGTCATCCGTCAAACACTATGTCCGGACGCATAACAATACCTACAAATTAAAAGACGTACAAGAATTATTAAAACAAGGCGTAGAACACGTAACACCAGAGATGTGGACCAATTTTGTTCAGCACGTCATAAAGGAGGAAGATAAATTTATGAAAATCGACTTCATCACAGATGAAATTTTGGAGGAAGAACCTGAAGGAGAACAACACATCCTAACAATAGGAACAGGTGATACCAGTGGTTCTGATTTTGATTCAGACTATGAATAATTTATTTGTATAATTTTATTTTTGTATTTAAATTCTTTTTGGAATTATTTTTTATTTTATATTTTACAAAATACATTTTACCTGTATAAATAAACATGACTGATTAAATAAATAAATGTGTATATTATAATATAAATTGTTATATATCTATAATATATAAGAAACCTAAGCATATACACAAAATACAAACATATACCATGTGCGACGGTCGTCGGCATTATTATTTCAATTGTATTTACTTGAGCCGCTGTAGACAAACCACTTGTTGCCGCTTGGTGGCGGCGGCCGTGGAATTAGCTCATGGTTGTCGCGTAGCGAGTGGGAGTATTTTGGGCGGCGAATAGGTAGTAGAGTGGTAGAAAAATGGGTATGGAACCGCGGAACTCGATCATTTGTATGCGCCAAGGAGTAGCGCTCTCTCGGTGGCCCGAGTATACAATTATTTTTTTTTTATATTTTAAGTATAAATTTGGACGATAAATTAGATATTTATATTATGAAGAATAACGATTTAGTTTTTTAATTATAGTTAAAAAATATTTTTTGTAGGGATTTGAAACTTATTCAAAATATACTATACTTATACTAATATCAGGACTGTGCATTAGTTTTGGGGATTTCTGAGAGATGGCGTTACTTGTACTATATCGTATCGAGGCATATTGTTACTATTTTCATATGGATGCACTGTCATGTGATTTCAGTTCCCAGTATTTGCCATTTTGCCGAAGTGTAAATAACATAGTTTTTTTTAGCATTGAACATGGTGAATTACGTACCAACAAAACAGCATTTGCGGGAGGTTTTACTTTTCTTTTTCAATTCGAAGAAACGTGCTGCTGAAAGTCATCGATTGCTTTCGGAAACTTACGGTGATCATACTCCATCGATAAAAATGTGTGAATACTGGTTTCGACGCTTTAAAAGTGGTGATTTCGACACAGAAGACAAAGAACGTCCAGACCAACCGAAAAAGATCGAAGATGAAGAGTTGGAGAAATTACTCTATGAAGACCCTTGTCAAACGCAAGATGAACTTGCAGAATCGTTGGGAGTTGATCGTTCAACCATTTCTAGACGCTTACATGCCATGGGAATGATCTCAAAGCAAGGGAATTGGGTGCCGTACGAACTGAAGCCAAGAGACGTGGAAAGGCGATTTTCCATGTGTGAACAGCTACTCCAACGGCAAAATCGAAAAGGTTTTCTGCATCGTATTGTCACTGGTGATGAAAAGTGGATACGGTACGATAATCCCAAGCGTAAAAAATCATGGGTCAGGCCCGGCACACCATCAACACCAATCCCAAAACCCAATATCCATGGATCGAAGCTCATGCTCTGTATTTGGTGGGATCAGCAGGGTGTAGTGTACTACGAGCTGCTTAAACCAAACGAAACCATCACTGGCGAACGGTATCAACTACAGTTTATGAGATTGAGCCGAGCATTGAAGGAAAAAAGGCCGGAATTTAAGTAGAGGCACGATAAAGTTATTCTTCAACATGACAATGCTCGACCCCACGTTGCAAAGCCTGTCAAAACATACTTGGAAACTTTGAAATGGGAAATCCTACCCCACCCGCCGTATTCTTCAGACATTGCACCTTCCGATTAACCACCTGTTTCGATCGATGAGTAATGATCTATCTGAGCAACGCTTCACTTCTTATGAAGAAACCAAAGAATGGGTGGATTCGTGGATAGCCTCAAAAGACGAATCGTTTTTCCGCCGTGGTACCCGTATGCTGCCAGAAAAATGGGAAAAAGTAGTGGCTAGCTATGGAAAATACTTCGAATGATCAACTGGTAATAACTTATTCTCAATAAAGCCGTTTTTTTACAAAAAAATCCCTCAAAATTAATGCACGGTCCTGATATGATAAAATGTAGGTACTTATTTTCTTAATATAATGTTGGCTGACAGTCAGTCTTCAATCAAAATCGTTTTTCGTATACAATGATATATTATTGAATTCAAATTTCATCCATTCGACTATTACTATAGAACAGAGCGTTATCCACTTGACCACTTTTTTTTATTTAATTGTACTTAATTTGTTTTATATATTTTATTATATTTATTCAACCAACACGTATCTATAGGTTAATTTCATCAAATAATCTCGAAGCAATTGACTATTTACAAGACACAGATTCATTAACAAACAATCAATCGTCATCTTCAAGTACCGATAACAATTTTACACAACCAAGTCAACATAATATACCAAGAAAGCGTCGCCGTTTTTTGACACGTGATAGTGATACTGATCGTAAATGTAGCCCTGATAGAACAGAGTTAATCCATAAAGCGTTGGCCAAACTTATTTGTTTGAACCAATTACCGCTATCTTTTTGTTCAAGCTCTGGATTCCTTCAATTTATGGCCATCGTAGAACCAAACTATAGAGCAATCAAAGAGGAAGCATTAAAAAAAAGACTACACTTTTTTAAGTCAACCGTCGAAGAAAAAATACGAAATAATTTAAAAGCTGTTAAAAGTGTTGTATGCACATTAGATTGTTGGTCCTCGTTGGCCCAACATTCTTATATAACTATAACTACACATGCTTTAAATAATGATTGGTCTCCGATGTCATTTACTTTAATAACCCAAGAAATGGAAGAACGTCATACAGCTTTAAACATAGCAGACAAATTAGAAAATGTATTCTCCAGCTGGGAAATTAAAGATAAAGTTACGACTGTTATAACAGATAATGCAAAAAATGTAGTAAATGCCGTTCAATTACTTTATAATACCACTAATAATAATATTTCAGATGTGACGTGTGCAGCTTATAGTTTACAACTATCTAAAAATAAAGTATTAAAAGAAGATTCAATTTCCGAAATAATTAATCAAAGCAGCAGGCTAGTAGGACATTTTAAACATTCGAATTTGGCAAAACAATCTTTATTAAATAAACAAAAACAATTAGGTATGCCTGAACAGTCTTTATTGCAAAGTTGTAAGACACGGTGGAATTCAATCTACTCAATGCTGGAACGTATTTTTGAAAACAGGTGTCCAATTTCTGCTATGATGGCTGATCGATCTATAACTTCCACACACATAGCCCAAAAATTAGAAATCTTAGAGCATCAATGGTTAAAAATAGAAACTCTTGTCATTCTTCTTAAGCCATTGAAAGTTATTACGTCGCTTCTATGTAGAGAAAATCATTTACCGACTTCAATCGTAAGGCCATTGCTCAAAAAATTGTTAGACAACCATTTAAAGCTACAGGATAATGACGACCAAAGTATAACTTATTTTAAGCAAACTATTATTTCTGATATTAAAGAACGGTTTAATCTTGAGTGGGATTCAGAAAGCAGAGTTTCTGCTCGACAAATCGCGTCATTCTTGGATCCAAGATATAAAAATTTGGATCATGAACCCATAATTGCACGAGAAAGCATTCGATCATCCGTTATCAATTTATTAAATAATATTGAAATTGATGCACATAATGTAAATACACGACGCGAACCATCACTTCATAAAAGTGCACTCGAGTTCCTCTACGGTGATGATGTTACCGAAGTCAACGATTTGACGACCGAGTTTCAAAATTATTTAGCTGAACCTCAATTAAAGTTCAATTTGAATCCATTTGATTGGTGGAAATCTAGAGAAGATAAATATCCAGGAATCGGAATACTAGCAAAAAAATATTTATCAATACCCGCTACATCAGTGAGTTCCGAACGATGTTTTTCCACAGCTGGTAACGTGGTAAATTCAAAAAGAACATCATTATTACCAAAAAATGTTAATTTATTGGTTTTCTTATACCAAAATCGAAATTTAATACCATAATATTATTATTAATTATATTATTGTCATACTTAATTATTTATAAATTGTTATTTTTTTATATTCATAAAAATTTCGTCATTATTATGAATACATTTTCTATAATTTATCAATATATACTATTATAATTAATCCTTAATCTTGTGATAAATCTAATCATTTTGTAACAATTAAGAAATTCATTGAATTATTCAAGTTTGAAATCATTCTTATTTGCATGTTTAATTTAATTAATCATTCTACATTATTTTTGTTTTTAGTTTGTTTGAAAATCGTTGTTATAAATATACAAAATGCTTTTGTTAAATTATCTCTAGATTTTGTATATCTTTATAAGTAAATTGCATGGCTAATAATAAAGTACGTATGTATTAGAACACTAAGATACGTGATTACGTGTATACGTGAATACGTGAATATTCGTGTACACGTGTAATTATTCACGTGTACACGGATTTTTTAAATACACGGTTTTATATATTCGGATGTTAATTTCACGTGAATACTTGAACGCGTGTACACGTGAAATAGAGAGCTCTAGTTCAGTTGTTCAGTGTTCTAGTTGAATAATAAATTATCGTTGGTAAATAGTAAATTAAATTATAATTTATAGTTATTATACATTTTTTTTTACCACTTTAAAATGCCAACTTGTTGCGTTGTTCCAAATTGTAAATCTCGAGGAAGTACTGAATACCACTTTTTTACGTATGTACAATTCAAAAATTTTTATGTTTTGAAACAAGAGTAGATACTTAAATACAATTTTAAATTTTATATCTAGGTTTCCAATTAATGATGGAATTCGTTTGAAAAAATGGATGTTGGCTATAAATCGTCAAGGATTTATACCAAAGAAGTCAACCCGAATATGTAACATCCATTTTTTAAAAACAGATTTTGTTGATAGTCCAGGAGGCAGTTACAAGTTAAAACTTAAGCCCAACACAGTGCCATCAGTTTTTCCTGGCAGACCTGTAGCATCAAGTAAATCATTAATCATTATCAACATTTAATAACATGTTTTATGTATATGTAGTTAATTTAAAAAAATTGTATACTAT
>JACXSJ010002963.1:0-32856 GCA_014851325.1 Pentalonia nigronervosa
TTGCGTTTTTTGGTAAATTACAAGTCTCAACATTTTTTAACCGTCTTTGCCATAGTTTATATTCTGATAATAAAATAGAATCTTGACATTCACTTAAATCAGTCGTGTAAGTTTTTGCCAACTTCAAAAATGTTTTCTAAAAATTTGAAAAATTTTGTTTTCTTTAAATTTATTTTCTTTCCGAATTAGTTTAGGACTTGAGATAATATTAAAATAGTTCATAACCTACCACACAAACCACATATTTTTGTTTGTCAAATTCCCTTTAAAATTTATCAAAATTAAAGATTGAATTTTTTTTTTGGTTTGGGGGATGTCCAGACACTGTGGACACCCCCCCCCCCCCAAAAATACGCCACTGCCTCGAGGGTAAGGTTCTATGTAAGTCTCAACACAATCCACTTTATAAATAATTACCAAACTGTAGACGCTTTGGGAAAAGACAAAGCTAGACCGATCATAAAAGTGTTTAGAAAATTAACACAAGAAACTCTGAGAATAGGACAAGAGAAATCGTGTACCTAAAACGAACATATATTAGAATAATAGTAAAAATGCACTGGGAATTATGTTAGGGCATGACCAACCAGCAAGGAGCCAATAATACTCGAATCGCGGATATCCTGTTAACAACAGAAGGCGGCCTCGAACGACCACATAGCTATCTAATCTGAATATTGACAAATCACATTAAACATATATCATTGTAAGCAGTTTAAAACATTATATCATGTGAACTAATTCTATGAAATACGTTAAAATACGATAATGGATGGTTTAACCGCATCCGGTCAGTTATTTGCACGTGCGCAACAAGCGTGAGATGATGACATTTCCTGGAACTAGCATACACGATAAAACAAATGGAACCTAACCTAACGTAGGTACCGATAGGAGGAGTAGCCAATATATAAGAGAGCCCGAATCGGCATCAATTCAGACGTGATATTCCCGGACTACAACGAGCATTTTCATTCCAGTCTAAATACTGAAATTTTTAATAAAACAACTCATTATAATATACAACAGTTTTTAATTTATTTTAACACCACGACTAAAAGCTCCTACATCCATTCGCAAAGGTTGTTCTCTGACTGGTACACAACAAACTTCTGAAGTAGAATAATATTATATGAAATATTCAATATATAAATTCAAATCGTGGACGAGTAGTTAATTAGTTAAAAGGATTTAAGGTTTTGATGAAAGGAAAAGTGAACCAACATGTTGCGGGCATCCTTTCCACTCCGCTCAAAACTTTAAACATCAAAATTTTAAATTATATTATTACTGTTAAGGTATTCATTAAAAATTCCATTTTTAGGAATCAAAGTACCTACTTTAAAAAAATATTATGTTTTGCAATGAGGGATTAAAAATGTATGTTGCCATTAAAAGTAAAAGCTTAAAAAATATTATAACGATAAAAAAGGTACTTAAAAAATATAATTTTTTCAAAAATGTTATTTCGTAATAATATAAAAAATGTAAAAAAAATGTCATAAACATTAATAGTTTTTGATATAATGAGTGTTCTTTGATAAAAAAAAATCTCCAGGTAAAAGTATTTGACCTGACCTAATCTTACCTTTGCATAATGTTTTTGCTTATAATTTTTACTTTATATCTAAAATCAAGAACACTTTCTTTAAGCATTCTTCGTTCTATTTTAAAATGCTTTTTCGTCAATAAAACACTATTATAGTGTACATTTTAAAAAATTTCGATAATATAACATTTATTTTATTAATACAAAAGGCAAAATGGATAAATATTTTTAGTCGTTATATTGTCAAATACAGATATTACGTTTAAAATTAATAAAACAATGTTGACACTAACATGGCATTCTTAAATTTTGTTGATGATAGTGCGATGAAATTCAATATAATATAATAATTAATAAAGATTGGATAACTCGGAAGCATATAAATGGTGTTTACTCGTAATGTGTATTTTACGCAGTACCCAGTTAGGTTATCAGTGATGGTATAATAGTATTTGTTAAGAATTAGAGAAATTTATAATTCACTAAGATTATTGTGAAAATAATAAAAGTCACTACATAAACCAAATACTTAACTTAACACACGTTAAAATTAATATTACATTAATGTTTTAATTATCGTGTTTATCATTGTGCTAACTACATATAGTTAACCCTTAACTGGTGAGGTGACAAAGTTTTCCTATAACTGGTGTGGAGGGGTCTACCAGACCCAATTAAAAAAAAAAGAAAATTGAACATGTATTAAACCAATTTTTGTTCGTAATATCATATATTAACATAATACACTTAAGATCCTTAACCCGTAACTGGTGATGTGGGGTCTCTTGGACCCATTAACTTTTTATTTTTAGATTATCAAAGTAATTTTTAATTTTATTGATTTCCTCTATCAGCGTACTTTTTAATTAGTAAATATAGATTAGATATCGAACATACCTATAACAAAATAATTATTTCACTTTCGTTGTCAGTTGAAAATTGTTCGTCACAGGTCTCATATACCCCGCATCACCAATTACGTTTATTTTTAAAAGTATTTTTTTTTTTATTATATTTTTAAAAAAAACAATGGCGTCTTCATCAAAAAATAATTAATTTGATAATATACGAGGTTCTGAACAAATTTTACAACTTCTATCTGAATATGATGAGCTCGAAAGTGAATCAGATATTGATGATACCAATGCAGATGCGAACTATGAAGTTAGTGAACATGACACATCATCTGAACAAGAGGCTAACTCTAATGATGAATTCATACAAGTAAATGAAAGTTCTGAAGACGAAATACAGCTTACAGGTAACAGTCCAAATTATTTTTATGGTCGCGGTAGAGAAAAATTGCCCCAAGTCGTAACGAACCTCATATGATTCGACGATTGCATAATCAACATTTACCACGAAAACTGAGGAATAAAATTGGAGAAATTCTTAATAAAAAAGTTCCTACTTTGGGAATTTCAAAAACAATTGATAATAAAAGAAAAAGATCTGTGCTTTGCCCTCGCAACAAAGACCGAAAAACACAATTCATATATATTCATATATATGTATATATATATATATATATATATATATACATATATGTCAAAAATCATATTGTATGGATTGTCGAACCAATTTATGCTCAGAATGTGAACAGGAAAAATAAGGAATATTTGAAACTGCACAAAACTTTCAAATTTTTACTTTTATTATTTTTTTTTTTCAACATTTGTAGTATTGCATGCTTAATAAAAAAATTAACTTGGAAATTAAAATACAAGAAGTTTCTTTTTAAACATATTAATTACAAAAAAAAAAAAAATTCAACTGTGGAATTTGAAAATATAAATTTTAAGTGCCATTTTTAAAAATATTATTTTTCCCTAATTTTATGTTTTATAGTAAAAACGTAATTTAATATATTTTTGTTATCTATTGTATTGTTAAACATACTCACATGGTACATGTTGTAACGGAGCAGGCATAAAAAATGACATTAGAGCGCACTCGTGGCAATAAGGTATATCGCCACAAGGGAAAAGCCATATAGACATATGAAGAAAATAGAGTAAACTGTGGTGACTATCAGGGGCCAAACAACATATAAGGATGAGACGAAACGAGAGCATCTAATATTTTAATCTTCCTTTACCTTCAATTCAAACTAAAATAACACTCTATGGTTGAATTGAAGGTGTTCTGCGATTTATTGAACCTGAAACTGCGAAGGCACTTATTTGAGTTGTCCTGTGCCTAACCCCTTGCACCTAATTAAGTTACAGGATTGTCGTACCATTGACAGGACAGGCCAACTCGAGAAGAAATACCAAAGAAATCAGAATAATCGTTACCAACAAGCGAATACACACCCAACGGAGGAAGGTGAACCAGCCAGAGTAAGAGTCAGGAACACAGTCGTCGATAACTACGACTAACGACTGACGGATACTCCTAAACCAGTCGTCAAGCAGTTAAAACTGCCAGCTATCGCCATCTAAATATGTATATAATTAACTTATAAAATGTAAATAAAACAGATTATGTCTGAATTGAAATTGAAAAGTAATCTATCTTATTATTGAAATGAACTATCTTGGATCGGTTCCGCTTCAATATTTGTGTACATAATATTGTAACCCATAACGATGCTTACGCCTATATTTCGTATGTTTTGTAAGAAAAACTCAGCTATAGTTGATAAACAAAAATATAGTAGTTTACATTTTTTTACTGTAATATTAAAATATAATATGATTAGCAATCTTTCCCAGCGTTGCCCGAGCCAAAGATTAAGTTAAAATTAATCTCAAGTAATTTACATACAACTAAGCTAGCTAGGTAGGAAATCCGACTACTTCAGATCGTGAAAAATATGAGAGCAGTATATTATCAGGTAGATAATGCACTAGCGATTGATTGATAACTTAGCGAAGCACGTAAAACAAGTGAAATCAGAATTTAGAAACATGAAAATATCGCGACGGAGGCCCGTGCCAAAGAATTGTTTTTTTTTTTTTATAAATTTATAAAAAAAAAATAGAATCCATATTTTTACTAATTATCATATATAGTAATAAAATATATAACTAATAGCAACTCTATAAATAAACAGAGATTATACACAAATGTCACCAAAAAAGCATTTTCAGTTTTTCCAAAATTTTTCAATAATCCTGGCAACTTTTTCAATTTTTCTTTCCATAAAAACCTTATTCGTATTATTAAGAATATTAATTAATAAAAAAATAAGCCCAATCGATCCATCCCTTATCATGATACACATTTCTCAACACGAACAGCATTTAATTTTTATTTATGTTATATAGATAGATGGCACCTCTTGTAAGCTATATTAGTGGTTAGGATACATAAAATGTCATCCATTTCAAGAATTATTTTCACTACAAAAAGAAGCCAATGTTTTTCTCCGAGATTCCGTCTACCTTTGTACCGAAATTCATCAAAATCGATTCAGCAGTTTAGGAATGCATAAAAGACAAACATACATACATTCACTTTTATAATATATTATATAGATTATATTCCGGTCGTATTATTTTAACAAATTATTATGAAAAAAAAAGGAAAATGTATATGCTAGCCACATTATTGCGTTAAAATGATATGTACATCTTACATACTCATAGCTATAATAGTAGGGTACATTGGTACAATAAACTATTATAAAAATGAATACGCACATGATAAGGTTTTTTAATATAATATATTATTATTATTTATTAAGTTAGAGGTAATAATAGTACGTTGTTTCAAATTTGTGGCAAACGCTTGAGGGACCTTTCATATTCCTTATCTTTAGGGGCTGTAAGACGACGTTGCCCGTCGTGCATTCATCTACGGTTTTGACATTACGTCCGCGATTATAATTATTATTATTGTATTTTGCGCGTCCAAAATTTTACTCACAACCACATCAAATAATATATACTTATCATAAACGTCTCCTTTATTCGACTATCGTTATCTACTGGTAACAAATGTTGATGTTATGTTCCATAATCAAAAACGATATTTTCAAAGTCTACAGAGTGAGAACGTATGAACGCGAATATCGAACAACGAGTTTGCTTCTTGTCCCCTGCTCACTTATATTGTGTTATTTTATGGACTATAAAAACACAATTTTATAAATCAAATGAATATTAATATATTATTAATTATTATGATGTGTTGGTAACTGATGAATACGTATTAAAAATTCCGATTTCCTCATAATTCATTTTATACTATAATATTTAGGCAAACTCAGATAATATTAAAAATGTGTTTTTTTTAATGTATTTTTTTTTCGTTTTAGTTTCTATTATTCTTGTTGCTCAGTGTATAATTTATGTAACGGTTAGAATACGAAGAGGTAAAAGTTGACACCTCTGACTTATTTATTACCTGACATTTTTTTGACAATTGTTTATTTTATTCTCTTCTACAGTTAAACCATTTAATAGTAAATGAAATTTTGAAAAATATAATCTAAAAATTATTAAGGGATGGCGCACGAGGATTTATTCTTTTTGAGTAATTTATACGCAGTTTAAAGTTTGTAATTTGTATTCTGTATTACGGTGTTTACATTGCTTTCACCGGCGATGACTACCTCGTAGTATACAAGCTATTGCACATACAAGACGAAGGATTCTACTATTGGTAATGGATTACATTTTTCCCACTATTCAAAAATTAAACCAGATAGTCAGAACTTAGATCTTATTTTTGAATCACGTCGTCATATGCATTCACCCGTGTTTCCATCCCGGGATTATTCCTTTGAAAGATCCTTAACTTTACTTTTTGTGGTAGCTCCTGTGGTACAATATGTACGTATTAGAGCTGGTCAAATGTCACTGATATACAAAGCCGATGTCCCATTAAATGCACGCGTCATAGTTTAGTTCAAAAAGACTCGCCGTTCCTAAGAAGCGCACTCGAATTACGTCATTTTCCTCGTACACACAGTGTCCCGATTATAATACACGATAGTAATCATTTACTTGAAATAATTTTTTGGGGATTAAAATAATATAATTTATATTACAAACAATGATCAAAATCTAGTGACAAGTAATGGAGTGGGCGCGGTGAACAGAATATAGTAAACGCCAAAGACGTAACTTCGGTATGATTGGTGAGAAGAAAGTTAGTTTGTCCAAACTTCTATGTGTGTGTTATCTAACTGGGACGACCACGAAACGAATCCATTTAGAGGTGTATCATCGTGACTTACGGTTGACTTTTCGTCTGCAGTCGCCGAGTAGTAACGTTTAGTATAAGTGATAAAGCTCTGCAAATTTGGAAGTATAATAATCAAGTTCATCAGCTAAAATGACGCTTAATTTGTTTCAATAAAATATAACTAACTTTTACGTGCACGTTATAACAACACGTCGTTATATAAATGAGTATATTATATTGATTAGTGATATGAAATGGTCAGGCGGTACACCACTGTCGCGACAAATGCAACGAGTGAAGCTGCAGACGTATTATTATTGAACGAAACTCGTCGTATGGACCACCACCATCTCCAATCAGGACTGATCTCGGCGGTAGACGGCCGACTGTGCATCTCCGTATCCTCGTTCGACCAATAACTGAACAATCCGCGATCGTATGAGCATCCAAAAACAGTTCGGGCGACAACTTCCATCGGTTACCGTATTTGGGGAGTCCAGAAATCGACGGAAAGTCGTCAATCTTCTATATATCCATATACTGATGTATCATGGGAGTTTAAATCAACCATACGCGGTGGCTATTAGCCTCAAAGTCCCGGCGGCACGAATCGAACGGGACTTCACGAGACGTTATCATATATGGCTCGAGACAGATTTTTAACACGTATATGTAGCAAAATATTATTTTATGCAAAGACGATTTACGCTTGTTCAAAAACCTTGTATTAAGTTGCAGTAATTTATTTCATAATAATTGTAACTTTTTGAGTAAAAACTATGACATCATCAAACATTTTTTGAAACTGTAAATTGACGACAAACAAAATAATATTATGTCCTCGCAGCGTCGAGCAACAAGCCTTTGTGGAATGTCAATATTCATATATATATAAACATACTCTACTCCATCCTTCTTACAACTCTTCAAAACAGTGCCGACTGTCAAGAATATGTTGTGTTTATGATGTTTTCAAAGTAATGCGGATATGTATATATACATTAAGAATTTCATCTAAATATGAACTTCTAACGCTTATAAAAATAAATAAAGTGACAATCAATATTTTTGATACTTTAAATTACTTTAAGAACACTATCTTATAAACACTTCATGAGCGACTTTGTATTACGATTTCAAACTTATAGACTATGGAGATAAATTGTATTTACGCAAATCGAGTAAAAATGTCTGTCCTTTGTAGTAGTGAAAAACTGAAGCCTGAAAATTTTCATTACATGTCGTTATAGTTAGGCTATTTCAATACACCACTGATGCGAGTTTATTTTTTCGGATATCATTAGTAAGTAAATCGAAGTTGGACCATATAAAGTAAGTATAAATAAGGCGAAATTAGTAAACGTGTTAATAACGATTTAAATTATTTTTAGATAAATATTCATGAAGTAAAATACTAATTCAATTAAAAACTTATGAATAAATTATTTATTATTTAGTTTTAAAATTTTAGTACCTACATTGTCTTATTTATTTATATGCAGTGTTCTAAAATAATCATTAACTATAAGTAGGTACGGAATCTTATTGTCAAATCGTTTTATAAAATAATATGCTACAAGAATTTAAATACTAACGTAATATTTACCTAGTAATAATAAATTGATGCCTACAAATATCTATAATTAAAACTTAAAACTCATATTTTTAAACTAAAATTAAAATTAACACGATTAATATTTAAATAAAACCACTAAAATTGTTATAAAAAATAAAGAGTAAAATACAAACACTTTATAGATTTAATATTTTTAATAAAACATTTCACCGAATAAAATCAGATGAGAAATATTAACAACGAAATTATTGATACATTTTGTGACAATTGAATCTTTTTCTCAGGCTCATTAGTTTGTTAAAAAGATATTAAGACTAAAAACATTTATCCAAAAAAATTCCTACATACCTATGATATTTTTTCCTCATATTTTAATCAAATATTAATCATTATTATTTTATTCTTTTACAAAATATGTTCAATTTTAAATTTTGTAAATTGGCTATGTTGGTGTTTGTTCTCCTTGACCCACCCCTTCTCCTCGGAGATGTACTTTTCAATCGTTACAAATAAATCATTTTTGATTTTAAATATTGTATTTTATTATAATTTTAATATATGTAACTACTTGAGAGATGATACCTACTGTGTTCTTTAACCAATATGGACATCGACCAGATAGTATAATATAATGTTATAATAATTAATAAAATACTATTTTTTATCATATCTACCTTAAATCATTCTTAAAACTTTACGTCTAGAATATCGAAGTCCATTCGTCAGCATAGCAGCTTCTTTCATGCCCTTTATAATTATAATATTATGTTTCAAAAAATTCTTTTCTTAAAAATATAATTTCGTTCGTTACAATCCATAGTTCCAGAGAGTATAAACCCTATGGAAATACCACTATATATAATTATTATTTTCATGGTTTGTGTTTCAAGGCTGTTGTCTAAGCGAACGCCGCGTTGCGCGTGCGAACAATATTATTAATATTATTGCCGCTGTGTATATTCGTGTCTCGGCATGAACAGTTTTCGCAATGTTCTTGCAGTAGACGCCACGGCGTCTACACAATATCGTGCCAAGCGATAAAACGCATAAATGCAAATTTTTCCCCCAAAATATAAAGCTTCAACTATTGTGCAGTATATGCGTCTCAGCCAGAACCGATGAAAGAAAGTTGGAGATGATGTCTGATCTGTATCGTTCACCGACCTAGCTCATCGTCCGATCTATCGGCGGCGGCGTGTTCGCATTGATAATACCATAGATATAAAAAAAAATACTATACTCTATTCAGAATAAGATTGGTACCGAGTAGCCGACTTGTGCCCACGGGCGTGGCTTTGTTTCGAAGTTTTGTAATATTGTAAAAATCAAAGTCCGTCGGAATGAAGGTAAAAACTATAACTAAATCCCAAACTGGAATTTTTAAATTCTATTTGGGTACATATTTGTACATCTTTATTTCTTTTTTTTCTTTACTTAAATAAATGTTTTTACAATTATATATTATTTAATTATTATGATTTCCTATTTGTATAACGTGTATACTACTAAAAAAAAAAATTTATTATAGACTGTAGTGGGCCAGATCATTCATTTATTCACGGTTGATAGGTAAATATTATACTGCACTACTATTATTCTATATAATATACTAAATAAAATAAAATACAATTAGAATAACAGACATTTTAATATTTTCAGTATTTTTTGTTTACTTTAGTAGTTAACATTTTATAAGATATGTTTTAAATAATTTTAAGAGCTAAAAAATATTTTTAAAACATTTTGAAAAGTAATTGCTCATGACATTATACGGGTAAATTCAATAACAGTTGATTATATTTACCGTATGCCTCTTTTTAACAAATGTAAATTCATAATATTCCTAAGAATGTTTTTGAATGAAAAGAATTTCAGAAAAAAATCTCAAAAATATTTAAATAATAAAAAGGTTGACAAGTGAATATCGCTCTATTGTACAGTAAGTGACAAAATCACGAAAAAAAACCAAAACATAAAAAATCAAAGACAAAACATAAAGGTCGGCAAGTGTGACTGCTCTGCTGTACAGTAGATGTCGAGTGGGTCACTCTTATGAATGTGTTAAGTTTACATAAAATTTGCACCGAACTTTTATATAAGTATTTTCTATACACCATAAAATTTTCAATATATTTGACTTTCTTTAAACTATTTATAGGCGTATGTAGGATTATTTAGGCATAATAAATTTTTTGGTTTTTATTTTTTTTTTTTTATTATTGTCGATAAACATTTTTTCCATCTGTTATAAAACATGAAAATTTAATGTAAAATTCTCCATAACTTGTTGTAACAGGTTTTTGTAAGAGTCTAAAGTTGAAATTTCAACAAATTACGTAAAATCCACGAAAATTTATAGTTTTTTTTTGTGATTAGGAAATTCATAAAAAAATTTTTATTTGAGTTTAAGATTTTTAAATTTAACACAAGATTTTTTATAGTTCTTTCTACCTTTCTAAAAAAATTTACTGGAAAATCAAAATAATTTTTTATGAAATTTTGAAATTAGATATTGCATATTCATCCGTTTCCTTCATGAACAATTTTTTTATTTTGATGTTAATTTAAAAATGAATTACCATAAGAATTTAAAATGTTCACAGAATGTTAAGATTATTATTTTCTATACAAAAATATTTTGACAATTTTTAAGCTAATTGTAGGCCTGAGAAATTTTTAGTTTTTTTTTTTAAATAAAATATCTATAAATATTGATAAAAAAGTTTTCGTTGGATGAAATCTCTTGAAAATTGAATACAAGTTTTCTCATAAGTTGTTAAAATAGCATATCAAACATATTTTAATATAATATATATATTTTTTTATAAGCATTTAAATTTCAAATTTTAACCAAAATTCATCATCGAACATTTGCAAATTGTTTTGTAATTAAAAATTTATAAAATGTTGAATTTTTATAGCTAAAGATTGCAAATTTAAGACAAGATTTTTTGTGAGTAGTTTATTGTGTAACCAAATATCCAAAAAAATATATTAAAAAATAATTTTTTTATAGACATTTTAAGTTCAAATTTGGACGAAATTTAATATTTAAACGAAGAATAACTATGTTATTTATTTCGTTGTAATTTAAAAATATTTTTTGTGAGTGCTTGAAACTTTTGAATTATATTATTTTTAATACACTCTAAGAAATTTTCAAATACAATGTTTTCATCAAAAATTAATGAAATCTACTTTATTATTAATAAAACATTATTAAAATGAATTACCTTAATAGGAATAATATCATGAAATATATTTAGTAATATATACACACAAACCGTCTTCACTCTGAATCGTTTTTGGTATACAATTATTTATATCATTGAATTCAAATTTAACACATCCATGAATGTGACCTACTCGATACTTACTGTACAGCAGAGTGGTATCCACTTGCCAGCCTTTTTATTAATTAAATGTTTTGAGATTTTTTTCCTGAAATTCTTTTAAGCTATATCTATAACATTCAAAAACAATTATGAGAATATTATATATTTACATTTATTAAAAAGTGACATACGGTAAATATAATTAACTGTTTTTGAATTTACCTATATAATATCATAATTCATGAGCAATAATTTATAATAATGTTTTAAAAATATTTTTTAACTCTCAAAAAAAAAAAAACTCTTAAAACCATTCAAAACTTATTTAGTAAAATGTTAACTATTGAAGTAAACAAAAAATACTGAAAATATTAAAATGTTTGTTATTCTAATTGTATTATACTTTATTTAGTATATTATATAGAATAATAATAATAATAATAATAATAATAAAGTATAATATTTACCTATCAACCGTGAACGAATGAATGATCGTCCAAATCATAGAGTCTATACTAAATTGTTATTTTTTTTTTTTTAGTAGTATTTACGCTATACAAATAGGAAATCACAATAATTAAATAATATATAATTATACAAACACTTATTTAAATTAAATAAATTATTAATTTAAAGGTATTTACGTATTTTTTTAAATAAACTGTTGAAAAAAATATAATGAACACATGAATATTCAGTAAGAAAATAGCTATGAACAAAATTCTATGGACAAAATAGACGCAGATAAAAAAGCAACAAAATAAACTATACAGGGTGTTTCGTCTCGTCTACTTTCAACTTTTTTTTATATAATATTTTTATATTTGCTAAAATATTATCTTTTATGCTGTTCTGTTGCTGATAAAATCTGTTTGAGTATACTTACAAAATATTGCTCTCTATACTTTACAATCTCCATTTTGTTTGGACTTTAATTTAAAAAAATAAGATTAAAATTGTCTTTAGATGATACAAAGATGTCTAAATTTACATAAGGTAATTTAAATCCAAAAAAAAAATTAAATAAAAAAAATATGGAAACATGCAAGCAAAATTGTATAACATATTATGTAACGATGGTTCCAATTAATGAACTATAAATTAATTTTGACAGCTATTTCATATACTCGTACAATACGATTATTTTACATACTCGTATTAATGACTCGGTATTAATTTTCCATTTTATTAATTTTATAAATCTTATTTTATATTTCGCAATTTATTTTTATATCAACTTTTTAATTTGTTTGTATTTATTAATTATTATGATTTGTTGTGTAATATTATGATGGTACTTCACTACTACTTAATTGTATTAATACAAAAATATTGTCTAACGCGATGAGACACCTTATACTTTATTTTGTGTCTTTTTTATCCGTGGAATTTTTGTACCGTGGCATTTTTATCCCATGGATTTTTTGTCCGTGTCTTTTTTATCCTAGATTCGAATATTCAATGTACCTACGGTAGCACACAAACTGTAAAACCACTAGGTGCTAATTATAACTTCACAAATGACAAATAATAAGATTTTACAAAACTGATAAGTTGGAGACCTATGGACTTTAAGTACCGGTTTATCATATCATGGACTCATTATGCTACTACAACACACCTACACCCCTTACCGCACGCGTATAGTATGTTCAAGGTATATGGTTTTCTAGGAAACTCTATTTTTACCGGTCACCATTGGCCATCACCGATAATATGAGAACTGTCTTCCAAACTATATACAAGCATGGAACCGTTTTCGGCCAAATTTGACCTTTACCATTTCAGCCATTCTGGAATGTCCGTTTTCGGCCAGTACATTATTTTTGTCACCAATTCAAAATATTGATATCATATAATAATTTTAAAATCATATATTAAGTAAAGTAAAAAATATAAATATTATATTATCATATTAAACAAAAAAATAAAATTATAGGGATATTTATTTTTTTATATAATTGAGTAGCACATGCATTTAATGAAGTCCATTCGTGTGATCTCTACTCTCTTATATTTCGTTATGTTAATATGATTTTTATTCTGACGATTCAGAACTTTTCTATATTTTGGAAATTTAGAAATATCAGCACTTGGTATTTTTACATACGATTCTGTTTAAATTAAATTTATTATTTTCAAACAATACATAATTGGATGGGAGTCTTTATAAAAAACATTAGTTAAAATATGCATGGTAAGAATCGCATGTATTTGTTGTTTTAGTTAAATCAGAAGTGCCAGATGTTCAAAAAATAGGAAGAAGTATGTTTTCCTCACTGATATAAGTGTCCGTTAAATAGTCACAGTATAATTGTAAGAAAATCGTTAATATAAGTTTAATATTATATAACGAAGATAACGATGAAAGGTACATAATACGTTTTTATTGATATATTTTAGAATTATTTTATTTTATTATTTGTGTATTATTACTTGACATTTGTTTTTTACATTTAAATTTTACTGCAATAGCACCATACATGACGTTTTTATTGGTTTATTCTATTTGATTTTTATTGCCAATACCTATATTTATGTGTATTATAACTTGATATTTGTTTTTATCATTTTAATTTTACTGCACTAACACTATACGCTATATATATATATATCGTTTAATATTTTTGTGAATCATTTATTACTTGACATTACTAATTACTACACAATATTAATAAAAATATTTTAATGTTGTACAATTTTGTAAAGATTTCGTTAAATGTAATATTGTTATCATAATTTATAATAAATAACAGCATAACCTGTGTATTAAACATTTTATATGAGTATACGATATGACCAAAAGTGTTAAAAATTAAAAATTAAATATTTGACTACTTTAATATTCAAAATTATGACAAACTGTGTTTAAAATTAAAAATAATAATTTAATTTGTTTATATATTTATTTATTTTAATTTGACTTTTTTTCGATGAATTATTTTTACCGTGGCTTTTTTTTCTGATTGTCATTCTATACACCTAGTTAGTAATTATTACTTCTAATGACCATCAACGTATAGATGTTGGATACCTCATAATATAGTTGGTAATCAGTAGTCACTTTTAATATATGATATATTAATATTAGTATATTAAATTATTGGTAGTTTAACAGAAAAAAAACGTGAAGAATATTTTTAATTAAACGCATGTGCTAAAATTATAAAAAAAAATTAAATATCCTTATAATTTTATTTTTTTTGTGTAAATTGATAATACATATAATGCAATTTTTATATTTTTTACTTGAATTAATATGTGATTTTAAAATAAATTATAATGATAATATTTTAAATTGGTAACAAAAATAGTATACTGGCCGAGAATGGACATTCCAGAATGGATAAAAAGTGAACTGGCCGAAAAGGGAAAGATTCATTTTGGTCGAAAAATATCCACTCATATATAATCGGCAGAGACACGATTAAGCACAAAATTTAAAAGACGATTGCGCCCCGATTTCTTTTTACTTGGTAATATCACAACATAATTAAATACCAAATGATAGTGTATATGCTACATATAATTTATGTACAACATAATATAATTGATACATATTATGTTCTATAATTTCCATATTCCAAATTTGTGTTACAGAAAAATAAAGGTGCACAAACAAATGTCCAAATAGAATTTAAAAATTTAATTTTGGGATTTAGTTATAGTTTTTATCTCCTTCCAGCAGACTTTGATTTTTGAAATATTATCTCAGGAAATAATTGTGCACAAACGATCGGACTGCGTACATTTTCGTACACAAACGATCTGCCCAAACATAATTTTAAAATTTAAAATCGGAGGGGGGCGTAGAAATGGACCTCAGATTTTTTCAGGTTACACGAATTGTGTCCGTTGGTTTTTAAATTAAATCAAATTCAAATCGAGAAATTTGTTCATATACTATTTATAACTAATATTAAATCAAATATAAAAATAATTAAATATTTGGAAAAACAATTCTTATATATTTCAATATTATTCCAATTGACGAAACATCGTATTTTATTTTTGTGTAAAATATATGTATGATATCTATAATGCTGTATTGGACTAATTCCTCGGTTGAGATTAATCAGCACACTACTAGTGTGAGCTCGCCAAAATAGTTTTAATAATTAAAATCGAGGTAAAAATCTTCGGAACACAATCGTGTAACTTCTTTCATCATTAGGATACAACTCTTGTACCGGAAATTTTGTAGGGACATAACTTTACATCTGTGGATATTACCTAGATACCACACACCGAGGTATTGCCTATTTATTTTACACGATAAAACAACCGTACGGGCGAGTATTGTTGTGATGAAAAAACCGTTTCGCGAGCACGTTTTCCTCTCACGTTGATAATAACAATAATAATGATTAAAATATTATACAAAATAATAATAATAATATGACGGCTCGTCCACTGACATAAACAACGCGTTGCGTTGCGCATCGGAACGACTCGGTGCAATTAATTTTCTCGTTCGATCCTCACTCGTTCGTTATTCTGCAAATAATAACCGCGTTAATCAACGCCCCGACGAAAACTACAGTCCCACCGAAATATATATTATGTCGACATAAACTGATATAAAAAGCGACTTCGACAATACGCGTTCAATTATTTAATAATAATATGACTTTTCCGCGCGAATAAGCCACGGTTTCGACGAAACTTAAACAATGCTTTGTTAAATATTTCTTCAGCATATTATTATTAAATACGGCCTATAGCGCCATTATTATACTATGCGTCTATCGTTTTCAGAATGTTAATGATAATATTAAAACAGTTGAAATTATTATATTAAATAATATAATGTCATTGACATTTTAAATGATAAAATTTATACATTTTACTAGGCTCATTTTTTATAACGATTTCGCGCGTATTGTAAATGGACAACAAAAATAGCCACCTGTGCCTAATTGGACGTGTGATAACTAATATCTACGCTCAAGGGTTGATAATGAAAAGCAAAATTGTAGTGTATTGTCGAGTCAAATTCAAAAGCGAAGAATCGTGTTTTAAAAAAATAATGTATTTAAATGTTTTCTTATTTGTTACTATGATTTTTTCATATAAAACTTTAGTTCATATGATTTCAACAACAATTTGAGATGTTGAAATATTATTCAGCGTTACAAAATATACAAACTCCCATACACGATACACAATATATGTTGTTTTTTTTTCATTATTATGACATGAAAGTTTATTTTAGATCAAATTATTGCTTATTTTTTCATTTATTTTTGTATTAATTGTTATTGCAATTATAATTTATCAAAGTAATTAAAATAATAATATCAATGAGAAAATGTTTAAAATTAATTATGTATGAAGATATATTACAATAATTTACATAGCGAAACTTAAAGGCGGCAAAGATAAAACATTTTAATTTTATGTTCGAATCAGCTTGAGACAGAGATGAGATTCTAGAGAGGTGGGATCCGCTAGTATCGAAAGTATGAATTTTAAAATTCTAACTAGACCGTATTATGCTCGAGGGACGTAAACCAAAAACAAGATACTTGGTCACGGTGAACAATTTTCAAACAAGAGCCGTAAAATTGATTGAATCACTACAACATAGTTCTAAACTTGTGTTCACCATAATATTTGGCTTATCTACCTGCCTACTGCCATGGCAAACAATGAGTTATGTGATTTATGTGATAGTACAATACTCAATTATTAAAGTACGTTTTTTGAAACACTTTGGAACGTGGTTAAAATAACAAACTCATTTTCAGAATTCACCGAATAAAACAATAATGACATTTTGTAGTTGTGAACATGTTTTTTATATTCACTGTTTAAAAAAGGATTTCAAACCGAAATAATTTTTTGTGATTAATGCTTTTAGTTTTTTTACTAATTCTATGTTGTACGGTTATATAAAACCAGTTATTTTTTTCTTTTTAAATATATATTTTTTTATTAAACAATTTATTATATTTTTGCATTCACAAAAACTATTTTAATTAGCTATGGAAGTGTATACAAATGTATTAATTTTTTATCGAATAAGAATCTTACCGTAATCTCTTCGCAATTAATGTTTCAAATAATCATCTAACTCTCCCAACAAAACACTAATTCATTCGCCAACAATAGTGTAGATGAAAACTATCGACATTTGACTATGTAACTTTCACCCAACAAATACATGATATATGAAAACTATTGTTTTATATTAAAATTGTGGTAATATGATTTACAAGAAAAAAAGATTTTTCCATTTATGTTAGTAATCTGTGATTAATCTTGTACTCATATGTAGGTCTAGAAAATAAAATTTAAAATTGTATCTAACGCATCATCGTGAAACCAATATAGATCCCTCACTTTGAACCTATAACGTCATGGAAATATCTCAATTTATTATTCGATATAGTAACACATTCTATAGAGCAAAGTCAGCAAAATTCTTTTTCGATAATATATTATTTACTGTATCTACGTGTGTTCATCGTAAATAGTACTATAATGTAATATATAAATACATATATTTTGATTATGTTATGGAAGATTTCTTCATGTTCGTCAACTACGACGTGTAAGCAATTTGTGTTGGTTTCACGTCGAGTAAATGGAATTATATTTTTCCTAGCACTTTCATCGGCAAAGGACAGATTTAATATTTAAGCCTAATGAAAAATCTAATGATCTGCAGTGCTGTAAATTTATATATATATATATATACATAAATGTATAATATAAAAATACAGTATGTTATATATATATATATATATATATACATCATATGCCATATACACATATATTGATTTAAGTATTTTATATTATAGTAGGCATTGCATTAACGTTTAATCGGGTGACTGAGACGCGTCTGTTAAATTAACCAATTAATAACTTCATATAATATACACTTATGGACATTCATAAAATTTCGACAATTGTCGACGGACTATACAAAAAAAAAAATATACACTAACCTTAATAAACATATATTTTGTAGTAAATGTACGTAGAAATATTTTAAGGAAATTGCGTGATCTTGCGTAATACTTAATTGTGTTTGAAAAAAAAAAACAGAGCCTTTATAAATGTTACCGATTTTTCATCAAAAAATAAGTTGTTTAAATGGTTCAAACACATTGCATTTGACTGCGTAGCTTTGCTATTTTTTATCACTATCTGTGAAGCATTCAAATTAATGTCCTAAATTAATCGGGTTGGTAAAAACGGTGTCGGTATACTTTGCTGAAAAATAAAATGTTTATATTATATTTTCGCCTTTAATTATTCATCTAACTGTTGGCTGTGAAATAATAAAAAAAGACATTTGAAAATAATGTGTTTGGTGTTATCTAAAGACTACGATTTTATGCATTATAATTGTTTTCCGTGTTAATTTAAAATAATAAAATAAGAAAAAAATATACATGAGTACATTATAATTTATTTTGCCATGTCATTATCCAATAAAACAGAATACGAATTTGTTCTTTCTGAGTTTTGAAATAAATTAAATAATTTTGAAAAAAAATGAATAATGCAGAGTAGGTTTTCTATCGATTTGGTAGTTAAAAATTTAAGGATACAAATTTAATTGTTTACATGCCTTAGATACATTATTTTCTCTTCACGTCTGAATTTATCGATAACAGTAACCAGTAATGTAATATTCATGCATGAAAGCTTAAGAAAATACTTCAAGAAGAATCTCAAAAAAAAATCGAGATTGAACCATTGGGATCGATCGCCCAAATTGCCTTGGGTGCTTCTCTTTACCATACTTAGCTATCCCACCGGTATGTATAATAATCGATTTTACTGAGTTATTATTTTTTACCTAGGCGTTCGATACCTAACAACCCCTCGACGCGTGGCAAATTATTCCATTCACTAAATTTTTAATTCACTCGACAAAATTAATCATTGTAGATGTTGTAGATTAATCAAATTAATAAAAATTAAAAAAAAAAAATTAAAAAAAATTTTTAATTCACTCGACAAATTAATCATTGTAGATGTTGTAGATTAATCAAATTAATCGACAAAATCATAAACATCAAAATTGTGACACAACCATCGCTGTTTTATTGAAATATTTTAGGTTCATATCATGAAATATATTTCTGCAAATTAATGTTAAAATTTTTTGATTATTATTATTTAATGAAGATGCCATCCGTAAATAAAATTAAGGTTTCAAGGTTATTCTTGTGGTTTTCAATCAAATTTCGTCTAATTCAAGCCTTTCGTGAATGTACGAAGCGAGTAGAGTAATAACTTTTTATACAGTAAAAATAAAACATTTCTTACAGTTTTCTATATTTTTACTGCTTAAAATAAAAACATTTTTGTTATTTCCTCACCATTTAGTAAAAAATTTAATATAAAACAAAATTTAAAGCAGGTTGTTTTATTTTCATTACCTAAGAATCATATAATTATTAATATGGACCCATAGAAAAAACTTTAATAGTGTTTAATTTATAAGAATAGAAAAAAAATATGTACAAGTTATATGAAATTGTATGTACAATGAAATAGATGATTGTATCAATTTAATATAACCAAAGATAATTTTTATTTTCGCTTTGGTTGGTTTTAAAAATAACTTTTGGATTTTGAAAAATCACTCCTCGATAATTTTCAATAATTACATAGATATTTTAGCTTGTTCACATAATATAGTGTATACTTTCATGATGCATGTTTCAATTTAATAGATACGTAATTAGTATAATAATATAAATATTGAGTAGGTATTGCATCAAATATTTAATGAATACTGTCTCAAACTAGTATTTAACCTTAAAATCAACATTTTTTCATGCTATGTCATAACGATTAAAATGTTATAGATACTATATAATTATCATAAAAAATAAATAACATAATATTTCTAATATTTTTTATGCAAAAATTTCCAAGAATATATAATTTTTTCTGTATGCTGTATCGTATAAATTATTATTATATTATTTATATTTAAAAAACGCTTTTTTTTATTCCACATTCAAATTACATTTGTTGATATCGTGACGAGACAACCGTAAGTTTGTGTAATATGTGTAATTTGGATCAAATGATTTTAGAAAAAAACGATTTTCTCTTGACCTCGATAAACCTAATTTTGTATGGTGATTATATTATTAGAATAATGACGATTGAGTACGGAGGACAAATGATTGAAACGTAAAAGGGCAATAATGTAAGCCGATATTGCAGGATACGGGTTTTTGGTCCGGAGAAGATTTATTTATTTACACCGAGCAATGTCTGCCCTTATCGTCTAAAGACAACTTTTTCATCTCGTGGGACGAATAAGTTGTAAAAACATCGACTAACAATAATTAAGCGTGTCAGAAATTCGAAAAACACGGAAAATTGGAACGATTTTTTAACCGTTTAGATAACGTATTAAATATGTCAACGTCCAGACAGTTAATCCTAATAGACATTTTATCGACATTATTTAATATTAACCAAATAAAGTGTAAATTATAAAACGAATAAATTTGACATTTTTTGACACAAACGTGAGCTACGGTGAGCCTTACGGTGAAATTACTGTTCGAGTGAAAATTATTATACAGAAAAACATTTTTTAATATATCAAAACATAATACTCTGGAAGTTATAATTATTAATAAATGCACAAATAGTTTAGGAATATTTATTGTTCCGAAAAAAGTATTCTTGCTAGTATTCGCCCTCTTCAGTATCACAATTCAATAAAAAAAAAAAAAAGTGTACCTTCATTGCACGAAAAATGTATTTTTATTAACATTCTCAATTGTTTTATTCCCATCTAATGTTTATCGGAGTAAAATGATATTGTTGTTTACCATTTCATTGATTTTATATTTTACACTCATCATGAAAATAATATATATTTCCAAATACACAAGTTTAAATATTTTTTTTTCAATTATAAAAACAAATGTTCACATAATATTTAAAATAAAAAAGGAATATACATAAATTAATTAAAAAATAACTTTATGCAAGATAAATAAAAAGTTGTTTATTTTGTTGTATAATGTAAAACACAAAACTACACCTATGTATATTATCGTGCAATATGCATAATATATTATAAAGTTTTTTTAGCGTACCAAGCTTCGGGGAATACAATATAGTATGTAACTTTTGTTTTGAGGATATGTTATAATCTGCACATATATACTTACGATACTATTCTATATATATTATTATTTCGCAATAATCATAGCGTACAGATCCCTACTTGTTTATAAATGCGTTATTGACATTCTTGTGTGTAAGTTATATACATATGCACTCATATATTTTAAACAAATCGTTTGTGCGTTGCATTTGTATTATTATTTGTACGAACAAACATTCAACTCCTTATATCGATAACCCCGAGGAAATTCGCTGCATTCACCACTACATTCGGCCCCTTTAGAAATGCTTCGCATATATCATACACGACAGTCAGTTTAAAATATTTTTACCTTAACGACTAACGAGTGTAAACGTTCAAAAACATTCATTGGACTTAAAACAACTAAAAAACCGTTTTGTTAAAAACGAAAAAAAATAGATGTATAATACATGTCTATATATATATATATATACACATAACGTTAATAAATCACATCACGAATGAAATTACTTCTGTATGAATTTGTGTACGAAAAAACCCTACCTTTTTATACGAATTCAACCGAGTGAAGGCTTAAATGTAAGCTTCAACAAATATGTGAAGGAAAGTGATTTTTAGCAATCAGCGTTTTTAACCGATAAAAAAAAGCTAAAGGAATGTCAAAAATATTAAACCAAAATTTTTTGTAAACGTTTGAATCTCCTTTTAGCTGTTGACATCGGTACATATTAAAATAATTTGCAGACAGTTGTGAGGGTTGAAACGGACCAATACATCATTATTTTTATTAAAAACTTGTGGTGACTGACATTTGTTTTTTTTTCCAAATACAAATCCGGATCTACCGTTGTATTCTAAATCTCACGTATCAAAATAAATAAAACAAAACCCTGAAAATGATTTATTGGTATGAAAAAAAAACATGTTTTCTCCGCCCTTGTAAGAATGCTGACAATAACCTAGAGATTATGTTTTTCTTGAACGTTAGCGATTATGGAAATAATAACACTTTAACTATTGTATACAATTTAGGTAAGCTGTACGGTAATGGTCGGAAACCATTTTCAATGTGACTATGACAAATATTTTAACATACTGCTAACTATAACTCATATAAAATATACAAAATAATAACTATGATTTAATTTGTCTTTTGTTTACTTTTTTGTTTGTTGTATATAGATTAAATAGCGAAATATAATTTTTTCCTATAAATTCTATAATCAACAAATCATCTACATTTTTTACTCTTATAAAGTTATAAATAATAATACATATTTATCTATCATTAATTTAATTTACATCTACCAGAATTAATGATTTATGTTTAAGGTTTGTGAAAACTAATAGAAACTGTTAGCGTTATAAGAGTGCGAGTATACATAGAAAAATCATTTGATTATGTAGGTATGTGATTATGGTATAAACTATTTGTTAATACGGTAGATTATTATTATGTCAAAAATTGCTATCTCGAATGTTTCGTTGTCTCGAACTACATTGAATTCCTCTTGAAACTACCATTACACTTAATAGCGTTTTGCTCTCGATAACTCATAAAATGAATCATTTTTCGTTATCTTGAATACACAAATAATATTTTTATTACGATGAAAACAAAAAATTTTGCAGTACATTCAGTATAACGATTGTAATTTTGCACGTTGATACTCATTCATAGTTCGTTCGTTCGTTTGTAGTGAAATAAAAAAGAAGCGTAAATTAAATGTCCTTTCAATTTCGGACAAAGTTCATTAATATAGTTAGTTGAAAAAGGTGATCGTAAAAAATGTGAAATCGCCAATAAATTTAATATTTCACCAAATACATTATCATCAATTATTAAACAAAAAAATAACATTTTGAAGTTCAATTGTAAAAATATGAAAAAAAAAATGAGGGTGATTCCTTATTTGAACATCAATAAATGCTAATTGAGTATTTTTTTGCATTATTTAATTTGGAAGACGTCATTCATTAATTTAGCATTTTATGTTTATTAGCATTCGTATTATTTATTATTCATATATTATGAATTATTATTTTTAAATTTTTTTAATAAAACTCGATATCTTGAACTTTTTTGTGTTCCTTGGGATTCGACATAACAAGAATCTGCTGTATAATTAAATAATGGACGAACTATATGCTTCGTTTTTTATGCCTATAGTAATTTAGAATTGCAACATTAAAATAACATGGTTCATATCATAAAATGTAGTTGCTTATTGATGTTATAGAATGTAAAGTACTACAAAATATTATGAAAATTATATGAATCTTACATGCTACATTAGTATAGATATAATCATTGTATTGAGGTGAAAACCAAGTGGATATTCCATCAAATATGTAATTATTAATCAACTAAGTTTTTAGTTTAATGTATTTTCTGCAATTATGTATATTTATATAAAAATTCATAATCAATATTTGAAGTATAAATAAGGTTTCATGCACGGAAATATTTTTATTGATTGAAAATTATAGTAATAATATAATTATTAAGTCTTAAGTCAATATTGGTAAATGAAAATAATAATATTAATCTTTGAAAAGAAATTAATACTACCAGGGAAATCAAATTAGTTTTTTTTTAAGACTGTTATTATAAAATAATCCGATAATTAAAAAGTTATTATTTATAGTCAATCCACTACTCCTTGATAGAAGTTATTGATTTGTACAAAAACCTGAAAGGCTTATTATTATACATTTGATTTTTTTCACTTTATATCGCGGTTATTTTCCAACTGTTCACTCATTATTGCAGTTTCAATCGTTCAGCAATGATTTAAATGTTTGTCGACTTTTAAAGTTTTTTTCATTAAGGCGCTTTTGAAGCACAATAGACGTTTAAAAGAATGGAAGTACATGGGGCTGGAAAAGTTTTAAAAGCTTGAATTGTATGGATTTATCCAGTTTCTACTTCTTTATTATGCATTATTTCAATAGTGGATGAAAGAAATTGTACGACACAAAATATGTATTTGTGACAAGTGTAAAAAAAGTGTTAAAAATGATCATTTATTTTGTGAAATAATACTGTATTTTCTTTAACCGTAAAAAAAAATAATAATAATAGTGTCATGCAGCTCAAACGCCTTTTAAGTTATGACGTAAAGTGTAGATAAATGACTCCCCTAAACCCTTACTCCCACATTCGTTTAAAAAATACATAAAATAAAATATATGTGTTTATATGATTATACTAACAGAGTAGTACCTAACTAATAACGAATTTTTATATTGTGCAGGGAAAACAGTGTAATATTTTATCAATTGTACTGCATTTAGGTGAAATATATTACAATGGAAAAGATAAAATCAAACCAGTAAAAGTATAGACATTTATTCTATTACAGTTATACACAAAAATGTGTACTGCTAGATTTTCAACTTCTCAATAATTATTTGGCATGAAAGTAATAAAATTTTTTTTTTTCAAAAAATAGAAAACTAAAAAAAAAAAATGCATTGACCATAGTTTTGTTTTGATGATTTCTTAATACGAATATTATGTGTATAAAAGTTTGAGTGATTAGCTAGGTATAATAATATTGTTTTGATCGGTTATTCTCTAATAGGGTTGGAAAATGTATAGGTACTAACGATATTACTCGTATATACCGATAGCGATAATTGCCATAATAAACAAGTTAATCATAAAATTATTATTTTGATTATGTGGTATTAAGCTATTATAATATAAGATTCAAATAGTTAACTTTTAAGAAATTTTTTACAATTTCATTACGATTTTTTGTACATTAATTTTAATAGTAGTCAAACTAATTTCAGCTCTTATATAATTTAATATAAAAAAAAAAATCTTCTTGTCGACAAGGACTACCCTAACCCACACATATACAACGTAAAAACATTTGTTCAACAATTGTTTTATAAATTACGAGTCTTGGTAACATTTTTGCTCATTTGGTATACTATTTTACATGTACGACTTATAATAATATAGTATAATTGGATTTATATAATGCGATTAATATGGAATATTTGATTAATGTATATATATAAAAAAAAAATAAAAATCCATGCCATCACAGTGTAATCCACTTTATCACTCATAATTTAAAATATTATGTCAATACAAACGATGCAATCACAAAACTTGGCGTTAATTTAAAAACAAGTTGTACACTCATCACTGACTGTGTAACCTTTTTCACTCGGTAAACGTCAACGGTAATATCGTTATTTTATTTAAATAAACACCTACCCTACCCTTGGAATTTAATTAACACCTCTATGAATACGCTCATTAACTTTTGTGGTCGTTGCACGGCATTCCGTCCCGACATGATCCACTCCCGCGGACTGATTGTGGACCAACACAGATTATTTCTGTTTGAATTATTTACTTACTTCTTGCGGTTACTTGACTTACTGTTTTATTCTCAAACAGTGCGTTTTCTGCATGCATCGTTAAACGGTCTCGCCGTCATTCCCGACTAAACCTTTTGTGTTCATAAACATTAAGACCGGCAGGTTCACGGCGGACAACATAATAATGTTTAGGTAGTACGATATAGAGCTATAGTGATCACGTGCCATAAACTTCTTAGTATTTGCACATTGTTTTTAACGTCATCAGTTGGTTCAATAAACACGTCAAATATTACACATTGATAGCACTCATATCATGACATATTGTAAACAGATCAATTCATTTTTCTGCAGGAATCTCATAAAATCTGAATTTTTAAATAATATTAAATATTCAAAAAAGTTTCATTCCACAATATAGTATTTAAAAATGGTCGGTAAGTGAGTATCGCTCTGCTGTACAGTAGGTGTCGATTGGGTCACATTCATGGAGGAGTTAAATTTGAATTTAATGATATATCATTGTATACGAAAAACCATTCTGAGCGAAAACGATCTGTCAGCCTACATAACTAAGTGTACATATTTTAAGATATTATTGCTATTAAAATAATTCATTTTACTATCAATAATACAGTAGATTGAATTAATGTTTACAAAAAACATTATATTTGAAAATTTAATTGAATGTATAAAATATAATAGTATACTTTAAAAGTATTAAGAACTCACGAAAAATATTTTTAAATTACAATGAAATAAATAACGTCGTTATTCTTCATTTAAATATCTAATTTCTTTCAAATTTAAACTTCAAATGTCCATAAAATCAACTATTTAAAACTACTAACGTGAAACATTGTTTTAAATTTTCAAACATATGCTTTAAAAATTGAATATTTTACTAATTTTTAACTACAAAATATTTTTTAGATTTTTGATATTTTTAAAATTTGAACTTTAAATACTTATTAAAAAAAGTGTGCATTTGTATCATACATATATTTTTTTTGAAACTGCATTTAAAAGTATATACGAAAAACCTTGTTTTAAACTTCCAATCCTCCAGTGGACAAAATATAAAATAATTTCATTTCTTGACATAATTTCTTAGTATATCCATTGCAGATCTTAGAGTAAAATAACATGTTTTAGAATCAAAAGAGATGAATATTCTAATATATTAATAATAAATATCTATGTAATGTGAACTAACTTTTTTATAGGTATTTCATTATTTATTTCATTTTAATATTCAAAAAACCTGCCATCGGATAATGGATTAAGTTTTTCTCTTTCAGTGCAATACGTTTTATGTATTATTCGTTTTAAAAAGGTAGACAAGCTTTAGGTATAAACGTTGGTGTAGCATCTTTTTAATGGTTATGTTTTTGATGGATATCAAATATTTACTGGGAATCAAAAATAAATTACCGTATATGGAATAATAGATCAATCAAAAATATGACAAAACATTAAAAAAAAAAAATATTTCTGATTAGTTGTCTAAAATCTACAAGTTACGTGACCGGGCCTCGTAAGTATATTTTCTCGTTTGTTTTCGAATCTTATTTATGGTATTTTTGATATTGCTTATTATTAAATTTCGCGTAAAAGTTTCCCCCCTCCCCCCCCGTTTCACTCGATAGATCGGAATAATAATATGGGTAAAAAAAAATTGTTCTCGCGAGTCCACGTGATAATGACGGATGGCCGCAACGGCAGTGACGTGGGTGATTAGGGTCGGGTGAAAATATTAAAAACGTGATGGGAATTCAAAAACGCCTTATTGTCGTATCGAATCGTTGATAATATTTTGATTACGCTCATGTACGGACGCATAACATGCACGTCGTATAAATAATATAATATATTATTAATGTACACTGCAGTTTCAGCAGCTAACTCCGCACCGTTTAGTATTCGTGCGATATTTGAATTGACTCGGCGCCACCGAATGATATCAACCTTTGAAACGACAATGCAATAGAGTATTATTATAATACCCGCGGTGTGCGCACCTGCACTGCTTCAGAGAGGAGGTGTTCCGAAAACGGCAATGTCGACGAACCGAAATTCTATAACCACCTGCCTCCGCGGTGCGCGGCATAGAATACGCTTCGACGTGTATATTTTTCTACGCAATATAGAATATATAGGTGTATAAAAAGAAAGAGAAAACATTCAATATCTTTATTTGATATTATAATAATATTATATCATACTCAATGGCGCACACCTCCAACCGACACCCACCGCTCTGTTGTACATTGCAGTAGTTTTGCGGTAGTGACGGAATCCTACCTCCACCCGCCCACCAGACAACCCTTCGCAGATGCGGTCGAATATTCAATACGAATAATCCATCATAACACTTTGTCGTACGTTATTGTGACATAATATTGTATAGCGTTTAAAATGCAAAACACAGTATATTAGATTTTGAATATTTTATTGCCCACAGACCATAATGGTAAATCATAATATTACTCTCTTCCTCTCTACCCCCTCCCCCTCACCATTGTTCATTGGGTTCGACAATAATATAAAAAATCAATTAAACGCATTTCCAGAACAAAAAGAACAAAAAAGAAATTCGTATTTTTGAACGTACGACTATTGATAAAATACTCAATGGCACGACAAAGGACGCTATATTCCCCGTTGTTTCGTATAAAATATGATTTTTAAAACATTTTTTTTCTTTTTGTACAACTATAATTGTCATTGAATTCGATTAAGTAATGTGAGAGAACCACATTATAAGTATAATATACTATCATGTTGTTACCATCGATTTAATAATATTATTATTTATGATCGGTTTAAGACCTATAATCTGCGGAAACAATAACTGTATACACGAATATTATATAATTATGACATAATTGATGTTACTGAAAGTCTGAAATAATTTAAAATTGGTATGCAGTCAACCTTTGATAATGTACAACTAGATTAGTTTAAACGTTAAGTTCAAAGTAAAAACAAACTTTACCACTACACATAAAATGTACTCGAAAAAAATTTTCATATCTTCGTTCTTAACCTACTTGGTTTATTATTTATAATAAATAAGGAAAATACATAAAATAGTGCACCTAGTTTACTAAAATATGATACACAATGCAATTGTATTTATTTTGAATACTTTTAGTGTTTTTTGGTAATTAAGTTATCATATAATTATTATTGATATTATAAGTGAATCAGGATGTTAAATAAAACGTAAGCTTATGATTAGGTGATAATAATACATTAAAGCTAACGATAGTGTCTTTAAATATATTTTCATTATTTAAATTGAATAGAACATTTTAACATATATATAATATATTTTTTAACTAGATACAACTTTTTTTGACCGTAACCGACTTTTGGTAACGTTTTGTTTATAAATGGTTGGCATTGGTTACATAATATTTGTTTATTATATTTTATATAGTTAGTAACAAAATATAAATTTAAATTAAATATATTAATACCCAAAACATATTTATGATTCCTTAATTTCCTTGCAGAGAAAAAATATCAAGTAGAATGCTTTTCTTATTTCTTGTTTCATAAAAAAAGTATTTGAGTTACGAAAAAGTTAAGAATACATAAAACCATCGTTATAACAAATAACAATTTTAACTAATTCTTATTTGAGTTAAAATTATACATTAAAATTGTGTTATCACACTGATTTTTAGCTAATTTCAAAATATTTTTATATTAATTGTTTTGTGTTTCTTTCTATTGTCAAACATTCAGTTTTCAATTCTAAGATTATAAAGTTAAATATTTCTAACTTCATATAATTAACTGGTTTAAATTTATTTAAAAGATTCACGATTTATTTTTATCGTTTTGAAATGTTGACGAGCTGAATTTAATACGAATTATGAACTTGTAATTAATTAGAAAACTGTACAAAAATGAGTTGTTCAAAATGTTTCTACTAGTTTATTAATTTATAATTAATTACCACTGAAACCATTTAATCATAATGGTGTACCGAAAAAAAATTAGATAAAAATATCAATCATTTTATATAACGGTTTTATTTTTGAGAATCAAATTATTCAGGAAACAGCCACACGACGTTTAGATGTATTGGTTATTAACTACAAGCAAGGATTTTGTGTAGGTTATAAACTGACAGGTGATGGGTAAATTTTAATATGATTTATTCTGATCATCGATCGCACACACAACTTAATATATTACAATATTAGATATTCTATTATCTTAAAATCTTGTTTGTACATAATAATTTATGAACTACATATTAAATAATATTATATCTTCGATATTTTATTGATATACCAATGTTGTTTAAGAAATAAATTGATATTATTATAAATTAATAAAAATGAAGCGTAGACAATGATTTAGACCCTAATGTATTATAATATTTTTAATAGTATTTAAGTATTAACTAAAACTACAAAAACAAAATAATACTTTTTCAGTGTTTGCTATTTTATTTTAATATGTTATTTCCTGCAAAAATGCTGACTTATAATTAAAAAAAAAATGCACATCTCCATAGGAAAGTTGTCTACTTTTTTCTTGCTTTTATTTTAGAAGCCAAAAACATTTTAAAATTTGCTATTCAATATAATATTGTTCCTAACACCAAGTACTTCGTAGAAAAACAAATATAATATGGAAGAAAAAAAATACTGAAAACAAACAAGCTGGAGACATTTTTGTTTATAGCAAAATATTCATATTTAAGTTCTTTAGCTGAATCAAGTTGTTTTCGATTGTTTTAGCTTTCTAACTCTACTAGGCGCAATTTTCCCTTCAAGCAATGATTCATCAACACTGACGATGATAAAATGCTACTAGTCAAAGTTTATTCTAAATAGGGGAAAAATATATTTTATACTATGCTGTTGCTCTAGACTTTCGATGGTTGTTCATTATTTATTAATTTCTGTTTTGCACTTATCTAACCAATCTGTCCTCGTGATTGTTTACTTTTTTAAGAAAACAATATTATTTATACTAGTATGGTTTATTTGTATACGTTTTATTGAAGAATTTAATGAATATATTACAAATTTTATACATTTTTGTTGTAAGTTTAAAGGACGTTATGTTCAC
The DNA here is from genome assembly GCA_014851325.1 of Pentalonia nigronervosa. NCBI lineage: Eukaryota > Metazoa > Arthropoda > Insecta > Hemiptera > Aphididae > Pentalonia > Pentalonia nigronervosa. The sequence goes on from JACXSJ010002963.1 coordinate 31,140, forward strand.
ATATATGGTTTTTGTTTTACAAACGCACGGCATAACTACACTTTACGTTCGGAATATTTCATTTAATCTGTTATATTTTAACATTTAAATAAATTAACTTAATTAAAAAATTTGAATATAAGACTATTATCTTCCAATTTTAAAATGCTCATGATTTGCTTTAAAATAAAATTATCAAAAGACCCTACTCTGGGTCCTAGAATAGTTTTACCATTAAATTTTATAACCGGCCATTTACTTTAATGTTAACAATAACGTAGTTAATGGATTATTTTGAAAATAAAATTCACTGTTATGTGTTAGTAAGATGGAGACATCATGTTCAGGTAAACGTCCTCATTATTTTATTATTTTACGATCATAAAAATTATTTTTATAGAACGTAGTTTTCTGCGACTAAATTGTAGTAGCAAAATTAAAAGTAAGATATGATTTATAAGAAAAGGAGAAAATACATCAGTACAACGGTCTATTCAAAACACAACCTTTTTTAAAATTGGTATATTAAAACATAGCTTTGTCCCAAAACACATGTACGATAAATAAAATTAATTTATTGGTATTTAATTCAATTATGCTTTATGCTCAATATTAAAAAGTAGATTTTTGGTGTTTTTGAAAATGTTTGTCTATGTATCTTTAATGATTTTCAATAGCTTTTTAATTATTTTAAAATAGATATATATTAGCCGTAATGAAAATGTGAATTATAATATTATATTATGCGTATTATGTTTTAATTGAAATCATCCCAATTCATTGAATTTAGTAATTAGATTTTGCAACTTCGGCAACATTATTTGGCCGGAACTATTTTGGAAACTACTATACACTATTACACTAGTACAACAATATTCTAAGCACACAACCTTCGTACTACGATTTATTGCCGTCCTGCGTCCACGTACGCGTGTAAGTACCAATATTGCATAACCTAAGCGCCGTCTAAGAATACATATCCCTTGGATTTCGAACACTGAGACACGACAGACAGTTTTTAAATTGTCATTTGAGATCACTGTTTTTTTTTTTTTTAATTTATTTAAACCGTTTGTCTCTCCCAGGCATTTCCAATAAACCATATCCAACAAACACCTGCTCTCGTTTCTACAACAATTCTCTTTAAACGTGTAACAATGACCATCTGTAATTTTGGAAATCACTTAAATAGTTTTGACCCGAACCTCACCAACATATGTAATAATAATATTGAAGTTGAAAAAAGACGCGCATCAAAAATTCTGCGGTGATTGGAAATGATTAAAATATTTTTGATGATAATCCAATGCGTACAATACGTTAGGTGTACTAATTATCACAAAACATATCTGTCCAAAGACAAATATTGGTTGTTGAGCAAGTAGAATTGCAAGACACTGCGTCAGTCCGGAAACGATGTATCTATATTATAAGTATATTAGCGTGTACGTTAATTCTCAACCTACAACGTATATCCACCGACTCCTCGGCTCTTTCCTGCACAGCCAATGTCCACGATGCGACTGTAAAAACGAAAAAAAACTATAGTAGATACACGCGCTTCTAACGGACGTGTTGTCACTACCGACTTCCAACAACAATAGACGAGTTTACGTGCGACGATGAAACGCGATTCGAATAGAAGAAAGGATTTCTCCGTCCGGAGAGAAGACACTCTCGAGGATTTAAAAGCCGTCCGTCGCAGGCATTTAGAAACGCATACTCACGCATGCACGTG
>JACXSJ010002964.1:0-24281 GCA_014851325.1 Pentalonia nigronervosa
AAATTAATGAAATTGTTTTTAAAATTTAATTGGGAAAAATGTATTCCGAATACTGTACTCAGAATACTTATAAAAAGTATTCAAAATACCTGGTTGAATACTTTCAACAAAAAGTACTTAAAAAGTATTCGGAATACTTAAAAAGTATTCCGAATACAGTATTCCGAATACTGTATTCGGAATACTACCCAAGTCTGGTTTTTATAGGTAAGGATTGAAAATTTAAAACAAGGTTTTCGTAAGTATTTATTAGTGTAAGCAACAAATTAAAAAAATATATATAATAAATAATTTTTTAAAAACATTTTAAGTTCAACTTTAGACGAAATTAGATATTAAATGAATAATAACGATGTTATTTATTTCGTTATAATTTAAAAATATGTTTTGTCAATGCTTGAAACTTTTAAAGTATATTATTATATGTTATACACTCAAATAAATTTTCTAATGCATTATTTTCTGCAAAAATAATTCAACCTACTGTATTATTTATAGTAAAATTAATTATTTTATTAGTAACAATATCATAAAACGTACTTAGTTATATAGGCTGACAGACCGTCTTCGCACAGAATCATTTTTCGTATACAATGATTTTTTTATCATTGAATTCAAATTTAACAAATTCATAACATTGACCCCACTTGATACCCACTGTACAGCAGAGCGGTAGCCACTTTCCGACCTTTTTTTTTTTTCAAAGCCTTCAACATTTTACTACCAATAAATGAAAATAATATAATCAAATTATTCTTATCTTTCATACATTTTATGTTATCCAGCATAATTTTTAATATTTAAATAAAATTCTTGGGCATCTAAAAATATAATTTTTTGATATGTCTTGTTTATCAGTCTGAATACTTGAATTTACATACACATTAAGGTACTCGTTCTACGTAAAAATATTAAATGGAGTTGGTTGTTTAAAAAAATTAACAAATTACAGTAAAAACATTTGGTACAATACATAATAATAATTAATACATACTAAATAAACCGACAAAAAATCAATGGAATTTTCAACAATCCACTTTTTATGTTATTATTTCTTTTTGTATTATGTATAGAAATCGAAAAATAATGGTATCATATTAAAAATATATAGCTTTTAACACAATTAAAATAGAAATAACTCGGGATCAAAATATAACACACATAAATTACAAATTTGATTTTTAGATAATTTATCTTAACTTTTACACTATGAAACGTAGAATGTTTAGCAAGTTTCATTTGAGTGTTATCAGCTTATATATTATAAAGTATTCACTAGTATTGTATCGCTGTACCAATTTGAATGTATTCGACCGAAAGTTTGTTGGAAATTGTGTGTGTTGCCCATAAATAATTCACCACTGTGTATTTGTAAATACAGATAGACATTGGTATTTTTGTGTGCCGTTCACACCAAGTAATTAATTTAAACAACAAATGGTGTTCAATAGGCTTACGACTCGCCTGTACGCATGTAATACGATAACTAATTATTATTTCGAAACTCTTTCGACCGTTGCGGTATTTCCTTGTCAAACGTAAATCTTTTGATAAATAATTTACACGTATAGCGGTTTCAGAATTGGTTGCTGATTATGTTACCTTGTAGTTTATATAAAATTACAGCCCGAAGCAGCGTATGTGGTTTCCTATTCGTATATATTCGTAATTACGTAGTTAGTTTGATTTTCGACTTATTGCATTTTATTATGATCAATCGGTGGAACAGTACAGGGCAGTTATTTTAAAGAAAAACGATCATTTTCTAATAAATATTTAACGTTTATGGAAATATTTTTTGTTAGTGTTTATATTTATTTGATACAAAACAACAAAAAAAAAAAAAAATGTTCTACTTTTTGAATGACAGGGTACATTTTTCATTTCATATTCCGAAAGTAGAATATTTTACTAAGAATTTCAGTATGTAAAAATATAAATTCAAACTAGTAGCTAATTAGTTATAGCCTTATAGGTAAGTAGGTATTTAAAGTTTAAATTTCCGGAGAATGGATCAGCATTTTGCTGGGAACCCATAAAGTGCTACCCCACACCGCTCATCTAAATTTTAAAATAAATATATTATAAGTTCTAACAAATTAAAATTACAAAATTACAAAAATGTAGATTTGTTATAACATCCTATAATATATGTTATGAACGATCAGACTGAACCGGCGATGTCGGTTTAATATGATATTACAACACGGATAAATTGGAAACGGAATAACCGTGTTTGGGCTTGCAAAGCTTCCACGGTCACGCGTGTATCGTCCGCGCATTAGCGTTACTCCGGCCGTCTCATCACCCCGTCGTCGATGCCCTAATAACGTTGTGGATTTCGGGAAGGGGGGGGGGGCTAGAGCAATTTAAAGGAAAATCGTGTTACTAGCCATGTATAGTATAATATTCCTATATGTATAGCCCCGGCCCCGGTGGACCTCGAGTGTAGTGATGATCTCCAATGACCATTGGAGTCATCTAATAAAATACACCGACAATATTTTCGTTGAGTACCCGCCGTTATTATTATTATTATTATTATTTGACGATCACTGATCACTTGGACGTTAAACGCCTCGGCATTATTGCAAATAGTTCGACAATGCTTTCTGATGGTCGCGCGTAGAGTATACACGGAAAATCGATGAAATAAAAATAAAACATAGGCATACTCCTGCTGCTACAGCAACCACGCCCGACTGGCCGTGTCTAATATAATAATAAATACCTAATATAATAACAATAATATAACGATATTATTTTTTTTTCACGATAACACTACATGATTAATCGCTTTGTAAAACTTCTATAATAAAGTCCTTGTCGAAATATCGTGTACAGATAACACCTGCAAGGACTTCTGAGTAAATTAACACGATAATATCTAATTTAGTTTAATGACATAAATGTAATTACACATGAACCTTTAAAAATTTTATGTTTATACATATTGCCGTGTTGTACGTTTAATGTTTCATTGTTGCTCTAAACTCCAAAGAAAACATAAATAATTGTTGTAGTTATAATTTATTTAATTTTAAAGTATATGAGCCTTTTTTGAATTCATCCGGGTTTCATAAAATATATATTTTGGTCGGGAATATTACGATTATAATTTTAATAATAAAAATAAATTTCATGTAATTTAATTCAAGATTTTTTCATTATAATATAAATGTTCAAATATTTTATTCAATTACTAAACACAGCATATACTAGCTAACACAGTAGATATATAGATATTCCATATGTGTTAAGTGTATAATTTAAATAAATCTTTAAAATAAATAACTAAATTCCAAAGTTTCATATATTGTCTAAAAACAGTTGTTTACGGACGGAATAAAAGGAAAATTATTTTTAAACTCGACCAAAGTAAGCTCACCTAATACAATATGTATGGTAATTAGTCCAAAACCACTGCAGCTATATGGAGATTAGATGGAATTATAAAGTAAAAACGAAAAACAAGTTCCAAGCAAAAGTCTAAATCCTCTAAATATTGTTCGCGAAAGTAAACTGAAGTTTGGTCAGCTTTATGAGTTGAAATGATTTTTACCTTGTGCAAAAAAAACAATTATGCACACCCGCCGTCCTGCAGTAGTCGAAGCTATAAGACGAACCGAATAAAAACGTGGCAGGACGTTTATAGATTCGAAAATAACTTGGTTGATATGATATTCTAATATAGTCCATATGCCCGCGTACATAAGTCGAATATATTATAGTTCGTATAATGCAGTCGGCGCGTGCAACGTGCACAAAGTTTTACGGTGTAGTGGTCAAACGAACTGTTCGTCGTAATAGATTATGTGCCATAAATTATGAATACCACTGTAATATTATGTGCATTCGATCTCCATTAGCAATGGCGTTTTGTTCCGTATATTCTACAGTGGAGGATCTGAGAGATACTCGACATGTATCATACAACAGACCGGATCCAAAATGTCCGTATGTTATATACGTTTTTTTTTTACGACCTGACATTTCTGTATAGCGTTTGCACGTTGTCAGTTATGTTTCATAATTTCAAAGCTGTAACCGTTCTTTTGGACAGCAGTCGTAATCGTGAACAACGAGTTATCTGTAGCCAAGTATATAATATTATATATTATATTCTAATATTGTCCAACATGAAACTAATGAAACTATCACTTGCATAACAACGAAATGTTCCGAAAAAACGTTGTTGTATAAAAAATGCTGTCACGAGACTATAACGTTATCTATTGAGACCGATATCGGTGATTACTTTGTATAATAATGCAACTTTTGCTCCAGGAAATGATGATAAGACCCGCGTAAAAACAATCTTCCAAGAACCCTTCATCCCGAATCAAACGAATTGATCCAACCAAAATGTCTTCGAGTCTTAAAAGACATAATGTTAACGGGTCATAAAAAAAAAAAAACAACTGAGAGATTTTGTTTGTATAATGGGTATATAAGGTGATTCACCAAGCATTATCATTCCCTTCTATTCTTTAATAATACATTTATTCAAATTCTGATTTTTAGAATATTCAATTACACCTAAATATCATATTTTTTTCAAATAATTACATTTTTATACCATTTAAGAACTATCCTGTATTCCTGTGTAAACTTATTTTTTCAAACGAGAACCGGCATTTTTTGCTATACATGGTTAATCTAATAATTGTTTTAAAAATGCTAACGCGACTAAATCCAACAAGAAGTTTCTGAGTTAATTAACTTAATGTACTTAGGAAAATAGTAATTAATAATAATGTTACCTACAATATAATAGAACGAGCATGCTTTGTAAATCACCCTATATACACTCATAAACACAAAAAATAATTTTTTGTGTTCGGACAACAATTTTGTATTAGACCAAGAATATGTCCGAGATACAAAAAAACGTAGGTGCCTGTTTCGCTTACTATCATGTTATAAGTTACTGCAATATACAATGTATCGATAAATTATAAAATTGATAATTATATAACGCATATCGAAGACAGACTGAAGATTTTGGACATTTAGGGATCCCTTTTAAATTATCTCTAAGACTCTAATAACGTATTTAATGTTACCATTCAATAATTTAAATTGACTTGTAAGAGGTGAAACTGTAGAAACAAATACGAGTACGAAAAAAAAAAATTCGAGTTCCGCCAAGGAAAGATGGGTGATTCACGGTGGAAGCACAGCGCTACCAAATATTGTACGATAAATCTTACAATTTCGTATGCCAATTTCGGGGAAAAAATAAGTGAAAATTGTTAAAAACAATCATCACAATATATACAACTCCGTGATATAATATATCACATGTTTTTAGTAAATATTTTAATCATTATTCCGCCATGTTATGTTATATTGTATAGTATATATTACAAAACATATTTTAATATAAAAATGGATGTCTGTCGTCACTCGGGGGCCCTTAAAAAGATAAGTGCGCTTACTCCACACATGCATGCCGAATATTTGACAGTCGAAAATCGATATTCGAATGAAAACAATATATTACATTGTCATTCGAGCTCAGAAAACTGAATATTTAATAATAATGTGTTATTATAATACTTATCGTCGTATTACGACTGCCCCCGGACGCAACTCGAATATACACTCAAAACAGTCGAATCGCACGCTGACTCGGTAACAAATGGCTTTGGAACATTGAATATAAATATATTATATATTATTTTACCAAATTACGAGCTTGCAGTAAGGACGATTGAGGACTCGAACAAATATACAGCCGCCGCTGATATTTCAACGACCGTATTGTGTAATAATCGTTATTGCACAATAATAATAATAATAGCATAGCCTTGTTACTATTATTATTATTACAATGTACCTCCATATAATATTATAACTATGCGTATATACGATCTCTACCTTTGATCACGTATATAAAGCGTTGTTTACAATGTGCACAGCATATTTTGTAAGTCGTATTATTTCCGTATATTATATATATATTATTTTGATGTGTCCGATGCGCGATCACTAGGTGGGCGCAACCGTTTAATATAAGACACGCGCAATATAACAGAATAGTCTCTAACGAGCGGACCTCCAAAATCGGCCGACGTTAAATTTCATGGTTTTTATTATTGTTATTTTTATAACACGCCATTGCAGTTGTTGGCCCTACGCTAAGGACGAAACTATATGTGTTTTTTTATTATTATTATACCCACTGCGCAAACGCTGCGTGAGTACGACGTACTGTGTATATACTTAATATTGTTTCCCGATTTAGTTTGTATTTCGAAATATGTCGATCGAAGATTACGTAAAACGGTTAATGATAAAATCAATGTTTTACGAAAAAAAAAATGTACACGTTTTTAAGGTATTTTATTTTTTTTCAAACAATTAAGTGAAAAAAAATTTTAATGGTATATTTTAAATCTAAAGTCAACCGCTACTCAAATTAAGTTTGCCGTAAATTTAACTCCTGCAGATCTTAGTTATCTATTTTAATTTGAGTAAATTTAACAATTTCTTATACATTTTAAATAATAATGTGCGTAATACGAATATTATTTATTTTTAAATATTTTACTTTTCAGTTTTCACGTATAATTTACAGGTGAAGTTAGAATACTACAGTGAAAATTTAAAACATAATATAAATTATAATACATTTAATTAAATAGTGAAAATGATAATGAAAGTAAAGTTTTTTTTTAAAGATACTGAAATTTAAAATTAAAAAGTACAGTTAATCTGTGTCTCATAAACTTCTATTAAAAATGATTACGTAGCTACAAAGTTTCAAAACATTCATACAGAAAAATAATTTCAATAAAATGCACTTATTTCTGGTATTTGAGTTTTATTGTTGTAAGACATCTTTTAATAATAACTTGCATAAGATAAATGATATGTCACAACGATAAGTTTTAAAGTAAAGTATTTATGATGATAAACGATAATAAATTTAATTTACGAATAGTGTTTAAACACGTTATTATGTGATTTAAAATTAATGAATGTTTTAGTTGTAATAACAAAATAATTAAAACTAAATGTGACAACGGGGTATATACTGATTATATTCTGACATACAAAGGCCCAGAAAATTGTACAAATAACGTATGCTCAAAAAGCTTAATTAACGTGTTCCTGGAAAACGGTCGTATACTATCTATTGTATTTATTTTCATTCGAGGAGTACCATTTCCCTCGAGAAAATCATTCCTGCTAAATTTCGTTCATGAAATATATCAAGAAGACGAAATATTTTTCAAATTATCTTTTCACAAGGGTCCATATTAAATAAATATAACCCAATTTATAAATATATATATATATATATTTATTTTGTTTTAGTAAAACACTAACCTTTATATTGTCTATTTTGTGTTTCTATCATTTTAGTTGCTATCAAATAAAATGCTATAACGAAGTACCTAACATAAAATGTATGTTTTTAAATTCAATTTATGTAACTGAATTATATACATCCAAATTAATAACAAGCTCGAAACACGACTGTGTAAATCATTACTTTTCTCGTTCGTGCTAGTTAATATATTTTCATATTGATCAATGGTGAAATTATAAAACAATATTAAAGTCGATAAAATATATTTAATATATGCATACGTGTTCTAAATATTTGTTTTATTACAGTCTTTAAAAATTGTGTTCAATAAATTAGATACGTCTCTTTCATTAACTAAATCAGTAAATTTGTGTCGGGCAAAAAGGTGTGAACTAGCTGATCCGTTTACGTTGAATTGTGTCATTAAAAAATTAAAAAACAATAATTATGAAGTATCAAGTTACAAGTCCAACTCGGTAACTTTTATTTTTAAAACTCACGTCATCTTTGTGAAATTGTCCATAAGATATACTGTGGGAAAACTGAAGTAACTTTTAAAATAGAACTTATAATAGAACCAAGAAAATTCTATATTTTAGTTCTCAAAAACTTTAGAAGTTTCTTCTGTCAGAAATGTATTACTTGTTTTTTTATTATTATTATTTACGTGAACCATGTACAGTATAATATGTTTCAAAATTGAATTCTTGTCCCTTAACATAGTTATTTTGACTTTGATAGAGTAGCCATTGAATTGTTCAAAATATCATGAACGTCAGTGTCCATAGTATTTGTGTACTAGTTTAAACGATTCTCGACTATCTATAATTGTAAATAATCGTAAAAATGAATAGCATATAATTTTCTATAGCGCAGTACCCTTCAGCTAAATAATATATGGGAATTATTTATTTGTGCAATTACTAATTAGTGCCTACATTTAAAAGGGTTTCGCTTATATTACACACTCAACAAATGTTAACGATGTTTAGTTAAAGTTTTATTTTAAATTAACATTTTACGTTTAGTCATTTGACTTTAATCGTGGAAAATAAAATCTGCTGTGATTATTGTTGAATACAAATTTATAACATACATATATAAAATAAGACTTTAAAATTCCTTGTCTTGTGACCAAATAATGTTTAATATAACATCAATTTTTATAAGTATTTTTAACCAGCTCGAAGAGTTTAAAAAATAAAACTTTTATTTAAATTTGAATTACTAGGTAGTAAATAATAATAAAAGTTAAATGGCACACAAATGTCGTACGTACGTTTATTAATATTAACCATACCTTTAATGACAATAAGATAATATTCAAATAAAATTTTGTAGTCTATAATTTTTGAATATAACGGTATAATAGGTATTATATCATTTAGTCGTGATTAATCATGTATCAAACATCACGGTCAACAATATTATGATTCACGTGAAAGTTAAATAATGTAAATTCATATGTATATGCGTAAAATTTATTTGCTATATTTTTGAAAAGGAACGTAGTCATGATTGTGTAACAACACGGTTCTAAGGAATGGGGATATGGGATTTAAATTTTATGACTATTGGATAATATACTCATTTTTTTTAATATTAATATTAAAAATTTATTATGATGATGATTATTAATATTTACAATAAATTAAGTACTATTACCTTTGTGTTGTTATTAAAAACAGTAAGAACATAATATTATTATGTTTGTAACTTGTACACATGTATAAACATAACCATTAAGAAAATTGAGAAAATCCTAGACTAATAACATTAACTAAACATAGATTAATCTTATTCAAATGTTAATACTTTATTCCATGTTCCCGGTTATAAATAGAACCACCATGCATTTATTAGAATCTCGTTTTGTCCTGCGACTTAGAGACATTAGCGAGTCACAGAAAATGCGCAATTAAATCAAACTAAAAATAATTAACTTTCTGAAGTACAATTTGTATCCAATCTAATAAATTAGTAACAAAGTGCAAACAATATATTTTACTCTATAGTTAACAATATCATATGTACTTCATTAAATAAAATAGGAATCAGAAAATACAATTTGGTTTTGTTGTAGATTACATCGAAAAATCGTAATACGTGTATATAAAATATTATACTATTCGTTTAAATCGTCGAGCTTCAATTCCATAACTCTTTTCAACGCGTAGGCCGCTTAACGCGTATCTATTATATAATATATAGTACATAAAATTATAGTCATTATAAGGGTCGTGAATTCGAATTTTGTCGGATTTTTTGTGGATTATAATAATATGGCATAATTTCCACTAGCTTCAATAAATTATCTGTTTGTATCAACTAAAAATTACCCTATATAGCTGTCAACGACACACATAGTATTATTATTATATTATACGGTAATAATATTCTAAGAATGTGTTTTTTTTTTTATCAAAAATTAGGAAAAAAATTAATAAAATACAAAGTTATGATTTATTGATTTAAATATTGATTATTATTTGTTTCGTTATATTCTTTTATAACAATATTTAATTGCTCGTCCAAATTTTCGTATTTCCGTGTTCTTTTTCGATTGAGGTACTCCAGCTGTTTGTTGTTCAATTTTGGCTTCCTGTAGGCCTTGTTCTCGTTTAAAGATGTTTATAAACTTCCACGCCGTTACGTGATTAGCCGCCAGTGCAGAATTAAATGCTCTGTGCCATCCTTTTACTGCATTATTTGTCCTCGGAGAGCCTTGCATCACAGCTTCAAACATATTTTATATTTTAATTGCGAAAGTAGGCGCTCTTCGTCTACCATCACGTATTGGTGTTCCTATTCATGTGTTCTCAAAGTAATCAACAACTGCTTGTAAATCTTCTTTATTTTCTACGTAAAAGTTGGAGTTAATAAGTCTTCAAATGCAGAAATAACATTAATAACAAGTACAAAAGCAAGAATCGATAATTTTTTTTTTATTTCGTGGGTAAATATTACATCCGTACAATGCCTATCCTTTAATCCACACGATTGTAATTTTTGCCATAAACAATGGGTAAAATGAAAAAAACGTCCATGTATTTTAGCACCATTGAACAATCGTTTAAATTATTTTATAAACGCCTATTCGAAATCCATCACAATAGATTTTGTTTGTAAATTTGATCCGAGTATATTAATTTGATTTAGTACTTCGAAATAACTATTTTCACTTTTATTACACATTAAAATGTATTTAAGTGGATATATAGTACAGTCGATGTTACCGTGAATAGTATACAGTAGATTGAATATATTGGATACATATTTAAACGTATCATCTGTAAACCATATTTCGGATTCGGTCAGTATGTTTAAATTTTCATTTGTTGTGAATATCAATATTCTATTATTAATATCCCAGTTATCATTATTTTTATTTAATTAATTAATTTTTTTTTTTTTTAACTTTTATAATGAAGGTTAAATTTTGAATTAATATTTACATGGGCTATTTTGTCGTAGAACCAAAAAAACCGAGTGGTTACCCATCCGGGAGCTAGCAACACCGGCCGATACATAAACTCAAAGCGTTTCCGCAGTTGAACGTACGACTGCGTCACACCAAGCCACTTAAGGACTATTGTCCTCATTATAATATATATTTTAATAACTGAGAAACAACTCGTTTAAATTTTAAATTAGATGCATAAACATTTTCAGAAAAATTATCCACTTAATAATTTACAGTACAAAAGGAGGGTTCTCGTTTGAAAAATATAAGACGTTTGTATCACCACAGCACACTCCACAAGGAGTGCAAAAGTGTTTAATGATTTAAAAATATGGTATTTAAATAATTCAAGGACTCCAAGAATCAGACGTCAAATAAATGCATTGCTAAAGGAAAAAATGGGAGTGAGTGTGTTGGCGAATCACCGATCAACGGTACTTTCCAATACCGAGTGATTTTCCACGAGCATTTGACATGCCTACCTACGTACATATTTTTTTCACTGCGGTATCATTAAACATTCATACACATCTGTACACATACCTATATAATCTCGTTTTCTACCGAACAACGCTCTTTGAACAATAGTGCTGCACGCGTGCGCTCTCGTCTACGATACGTGTGTACACGCCGGATATATTAAATTGAACTTCAAGTCTCTGACGTTTGTTACGACACATTCGGTTGCGAGCCGCCAGAAGGGTTGTGTACAGTTTTCGCGGAACGTAAACACCGCCGACAAACCGTGGAACGCGTATCGTTGACCCGGGGATAAGCTTAAGTGTTGCTACAATGTGCTCGGCGTTTACATACCGCCGACACGCCAAGCCAGAAAAGGGTACGCGCGCGTAGTGGTTCAACCAATATTGTTATAATAGTTTGCCTCATATCCGTCGAACCTCTCATCCGATATATAGTTAAATATAATAATATAATAGGTATAACCACTTTAAACAACAAACATTAATTAACACTAAAAACAACGGGCCGTCGTGTTCGATGTCTTGTCGATCATAATATTGTATAATATTGTAATATATGTTTCCGCATTAATGTAGGTACCTCCATACCTATTATGTACCACGCGGTAATAGGTATGCCATATTCGGTTGAAGGGTTATTTACTTGGACGCCATAATCGGTTCAAACGTCTGGCTGATTGCATAATGGCAGTACCTGTATGGCTATACTGAATTATACCGAATATACCCAGATATTCTATGAACTAATAATATTATGCCACGTGCAATGTATATTAATAATATATATAGCAAATCGTCTCGGTGTATAATTCGCATTTTGAATTTTCATCGCATGAAATCTCAAACGATAGTGTATACCCTCTGAATAACCTCTGTATTCATAACCCTCTGTATAACCCATAATACACTTTGTATTTTATTCTAAATTATTTTTCAATTTTCCTTTTTTGCTTTTTCCAAACGTATGGAAATTGTTCAACTGTTGACGACCACCAATGAACAAAAAAAAAAAAAAAACAAAATCCTCACGAAAAACGGTTTACCTACCCTGTTGCATAATGTTATTGTAGATTTTAACCACTGATATTATTTCGAGAACATGGCGTATTATTATATTAATAATAATAAAGAATAATCGGTTTGATCTTAACCCCTGATGTTTATACAAGTGCATATTATTGTATTATTATAGGTAGTGATTCGCTTGGCATTTTCTGATTATCACTTCCTTTGGTCTTCTAAAATAATGCATTTATCGAATAATGATTTTTGAAAATTGAAAGCATAAGTATTATTTAAATACCGCTCTTTTTTACTATATGATGTTGTATAGTGATAACATTTTTTTTAAATATAAAACCGCAAATCATTACCTCAAATCGTCAAGCAGATTATATTTTGAAAAACGTTTGATACATCTATATCGAAATTTGAACATGTAATTCCTATGTCATAACATTTTACCATAACCCACATATTTTCTAAACCTATATTATCATGATTAATTTACTATAGTTCTTAATAGGTACATTAAAACTAAGAATTAATAAACTACTTGTTCAAATTTTGATTGGTGTACATGCGTACAACAATATTTTATAAAAATCGTCTAGTTAACAACTTTCCATAAATAAGGCGGTTCTCAACTGGAAAAAAGTTTTCATACTATTAAAAAGCATAAAAAATATAAATATTTGAAATTATGTCTCTATTTTAAAATTCCAAAAATTAGAATTTTAATAAATATTAAAGGAAAAAAAGGGCGATGAACATACTCTTGGTGAATCACTCTGCATATTACAATTAAGTAATATCTACGAGTATTGCGACTGTCTAATAACTGGTGTGCGATCGATATACGAGAAGAAACAACTGTTGGCAATATGTTGAGTTTAAAAATAGATTAATATATATTAACGTATCTCGGTATTTTACGATTAGAAAAAAAAAAATACTACACGATTCGTAACCTAATAATTAGTGTAAAATATAGTGAATACACGGCACTGTGATTAATAGCGTTTTGTTTTTATTAGATAGTAATAATTCTAAAGCTTGCCGAGGCGATAAAATCAACAAACAAAAAAAAAAAAAACACAGTAATTATGGTGAGCCAAAGCCCGAGGTAATCGTGTTTTTGGCAAACGCACACATTGGGGAACACGCCCACGAGTTTAGCCGCGTCTCCGCGCACCGAAACGAGACCAAATATACACGATGACAATGCCTACGCGATATTATTATATTATCGCACCGTTACGAGATAAATATGAGTCCCCCTCCTCGGACCAACTCGGTCGATAATAACATTATATTAAATATGATATCTATCGTTCTCGTTGTGACACGACTGCAACGTAATAAATGCGAGTACGACACACGCCCTACGACATACGACGACGCGCGTTCAACAGCGTTTTCCGCAACGGAGTCTGTGTGATGCGCGTGCACGAGGACCTTGGGTGTGCACGGTTTAAACTAATATTAAATGAAACGAATACGATGGCGGTGTCTGTCCTATTGATGTCAGACTAATTGGTATATTATAGGTGAGATGACATCTGCAACCTGACAATAACCGTATACTCGTTAAGTAGTATGGTCTCGTACGTATAAAGTTGTAAAATGTAACCTAGTGGTAAAAAAAAATGTATTAAACATTTGGTAAAATTATAAATTTAAAAAAAAAAAAAAATAACTAATTTCAAATAACAATTTTATGTAATATAATAGTTGGTTTTTTTTTTTTTTAATCGTCTGAAACAAATATATCGTTTAATAGTGTTTTATCAATTTACGGTATGCAGTAACATCATGGTATTTAGTTGCAGGTTAGTTAATGACACAATTCTAGATTACAAAATTATTATCAAATTCAATCATCAGAATTTAAAATTTATTAATTACTCGATTGAATTAGGAATACATCTTGAAAAATGTTATTTTCATATATTACGAGTCATTTCTGTTCCATTATATTTGTTCCGATTTTCGTAAAATTATGTAACTGTATTTAATTATAAACAAAAATAACCATTAATGTAATATAAAAATTAATTTCTGTCAAAAAAAAAAAAAATAATAATAATAATAACGATTATCAAATTTACGCGAGTTGACCTTAACTAGTAAAATGTAACTAGCTCACTGACGTCTACTCGCACGTCACGCGACGTGAGTGGCTGCAAATATTGTGATAATACCGACGATAACAATAACAATAATTTAATATCGTTGTGTAATATAATAGCATTTTACCGTTACGTGTTATGCGAAAACTGTACGTATTTTCATATTCGTTTTCCGGCCGAACGTCTTGAGCGTACGCACACTTTTACTGCCGTACACTCTGCGGCGGCGGTTATTTATTCGACTCGACGGCTATTCTCGGGAGGTGAAATATTAAAAACAACAATTTTCTTCCACTTGATAAGCCATAATATACATTGTACATATTAAATTGCTGGTAGTGTACCTACACTATATAGTACCAATACGACGCACTATAAGCATACGCGTTTACATACATGATACGACCGTTCGACGACGCGGAAAAGGAAATGATATTTTTACAATATCGTATTATATAACGGGTACAACGCTGTACCCGCCATTTTTAAAACGACATCACGCTATATTAAACATTGAATACTATACGATATACGCGCATTACAGGGTATGACCTAACCCTAGGTGACCGTGCGCATGAAACCCCGAAATCTCGAAATCTGCTCGCGGGCCGCGCGTCCTTCCATTTGATAATATAATATCAGTCGCGAAATACTGCGCGTCGCCCAGCTCTTTTACGGTGTGAAAATATCTGCAGTTTCCTCGACGAAACACGTCCGTCGTCTGCTCTTTCCACATATTATAGCGGTGCGATTCGCGTCCGCATGTCCAAAGTATTAAAAAACCGAAAAGACACGGCGCAAACGAAATTTCGTCCTACGGACCGCCCCATATCGTAATACAATATCAAAAGGACGACGCGACACATTTCGTTTTTAATCGATTTCGTGAGTACGGCGAGCCTTCAGTAGTCGTTCAATCAATCAACCGAACTCTAAAATATCGTGTGTGTGTGTGTGTGTGTGTGTGTAGGTATTATAGTTATTATTATGCTACCGCAGCATCCCGATCGATGTTATCGGCTGTACATATTATCGATATTGATAATGTTATGTCCACTCGACGTTTTTTTACTTATTATAATTATTATAGTTATAACTTATTACTTATATATTTACATAAAATACGGTACATCGAATACCTATGATGGCGTATATTTTATTCCGAATACCTGCAATATTAAAATAATTACTACTCACTGTAGGTAACCGCAAATGATTATATTCATTTATATACAATTATTATAACCATAATTTATTTGGTTTACAAATACAAAATCAACGAAACAGATGAGATAATAATAAACAAACGACATAATAAACATTTACATTTTAATTACATCCTTGGAACTAATTTTTTTTTAACCGTTTTACCCCACAACACTAACGCATTTATCATATTACACTTAACTCGCCCGTATAATTTTATTATTGCCTTAAAATTACCCTCATTATGATTTAACTATTACAATGTTATTATGTTCAGATAGTACGAGTCAAAAATATTATAATAAATATATTTAATAAGCCCAATACGCGCATATATAATGGGAATAAAAATATATATATAGTTACGAAAACTTATTTTTTATCGAATTGGTTTTTCACTTAATAATTAGGTTTCTACATTTTTATGCAATCGTTTGAGGTATCTCTAATCATTATTTGTAGATAGTATTGAAATAAAATGGCAAATAAATAATATATTTTATGAGCATGAAGATTAAGGCTCATGCATAAACATTTTTAAATTATTTTATATATGTAATTTTCAAATTATTTGATTTACTCATTTTACATTTGATTTATTAACAACTTAAATTATTTTATTTGATTTTAATTTAATTCTTTAAGTATAATGTGAAAAAATTAAATAAAATTCTAGTACCTAAAGTTGATTTTTATTAAGAATATCAATTTTTTAGACTTGGGCACCTACCTAATATTTAATAATAATAAGTTGTGAATACCAATACATAAATGTGTTCTTTTAGAATATCATAGAAAACAAATTATGTATTATCGCAAATTGTTATTGTTGATTATTTTATTTAGTAAGTTCAGTGAACACTGTTTACACACATTTACGGTAAAATATCTGCAAAATTGAAATTAATAAGTTAATTTAATTTAAATTAATTAACTTTTAAATGAACTCAGTTATTCAGAAATTATTAATTATTATTACATTTTATCTCAATTGTTGTTCAACCTTTACTTAATTGAGTTTAAATAATTCACCAACTTGTCCAGTCTTGCAAAAAGGTATAATTCGGTAATACAAATGCCGCCAAATCTATAATCAGTGTTATCCATAATAGAAGCAATTATATAATGTTAGGATTGATATCGATCAAAATATAAAATCCTATCAAATGAATAGTTATTGTTTTATGTGTAATGTTAATCGGTATTTTAAAAATAACCATAATTCATTGTTGGGAATTTAGTAGTTAGTTCCCAGTAAAACTATTATAGTATCTTAATATATAGGAATATAAAGAGTTATATTTAAACTTAATATTAAATTTTTTATTAAATTATATGAAAATACTTAAATCTTATAAATCGGAAGATAAAACGTGTAGTATAAATTGGTTTAAAGATGTATTTGAAATTTGTTTGTCCTTGATATCAATCATTTGATTAGTTATGCCCTCGGGTTTCTAACATCAAGATTTAATAGCCAAAACACTATTTACCAAACATATCCAATTTCAAAGATCTCGATGTTAGAGACATTGCCAAATTGGGTCAACTTGAATCCCAGAGTGCGTTTACATACATATATTGTGTACGTGAATGAGAAAAACAAACAAAATACCAATTTAAAGTAATGTTAACCAAAAGTACAACAATGACATGTTTTACCTACAATACCTATCTATGAGATAAATCCCGTAGAACTTTTTGTTTTCGTATCTGATACTATAATAAAATATATTATTGTATAGTATAAACTATCATAAATATACAAAACATGTTATTTTTTAACATACAATAATGCGTATGTTGTGCTGACGAAAGTTACCAAAATATAATAGTTAAGCCTTTAGTATTCAATGTGAGCTTGCGCATTTGCTATTTTTTATTTCAGATTAGAAAATATAAAACAATTTAATTATGTCCATGCATATATACTTTGTTTAGCTAATACATTAATTATTATTGATGAAACATTGTCATTTGTCCCCACGTATACGAGAAACAGTTTTTATTTTAAGTTTTTTTCGTAGTTTTATTTCCGTTATGATTTTCAGAAACTATTCAAATAAAATAACAAACGTTATTTCAAGACACCAATAAAACTTAAATTATATAAAATAGAATATTTATGTGTGGGTACATCATTATTAAACGGCAATATCATAGCATTTGGTAGTCATTAGTTGTTACTATATTATGTTCTATCCGAGATGTTTATCAGATGGTGAAAGATTAAAACCAAATCGAATTAAATCCCCGGAAGAAGAGCATATTCAAAAGATTACTATTATTATTATGCATACATTCGACCCTTATATTACACTATCTAGGTAGATTGTGGATTTTACACTTATCACGGTTTTGCCTCAACAACCATCTTGTTTTCATAATTAATAAAGCCAACGAACCGAATTGTTTTTTGTGTAAAAAGATATATGCGATAATATTATACAGTATTATTTTAAAAATAAAACATATATTACAATAATTTACTGAAATTAAAGTAGGTAAAAGTTTGACAATACATCAATAAAATTATTTCCCTAGAGTAATTAAATCATATTTTGTAATTTTGATCAAAATTCGATAGTTATAATTACCTACACAATAATATAGGTATTGTTATATTATAGTTATTATACGTACAAATGATAATATTATTTTAATAGGAAATACACATTACACATCCTATAATATACCTACCAATCACGTATTGTATATTATATTGAACTAAATAATTTTTTTCTTAACACCGTCATGTTTATAAATTATACTAACAAAAAAAAAAAATAATGTCAATAATTTAAAAATCTTATATTGTGTAAAACATTATTAGTATTGTTGATTTTCAACGTGTTTTATCATCGTAATTATCATATTTTAATTAGCTGTGCGCTTTCCGATGATTATATAATACCCATACCTGCGTCCTATGCATTACCAAAGTTTTGTTCATTTATAAGTTATAATAAGTTTTTTCTTTTTTTTTTTTTTTTTTTGTCTTGTACAGAGAACGCCAAAAAAATGGACAAGCCTTCGACAACACCGTAAAACAGCAGAGGAGTCTATAACGGAAATGGAATCGTCGCCGCAAACACAAAGACGCACTAATTGGGCGGTTTACCAACATTTTTCAACAGCTTCCGACTCGCCAACTCCATTACTGGTAAAAGTAATGATAGTAATAATTTTTTCATCTATACATGCAAATTATTGCACTAAAAAAAATATGTTCGATGAACATAATCGAACTGTCCACAACGATTGCTAAATTAACAATGTTTATGCATGAATGGCTTATATAAATATACAAATATTATATTATATTATCGCGTACAAATATACGTTGATGAGCACTAATGTGTATGGTGTGTGTGGATGTGTGTTTTGAACTTTTGCCCGGCGGTTATGCAATATGTATAAGCACGAGAGGAAATACCCGTGTAATTGAATAAATTATTACAGAATACCCTCGAGTAGGTACATCGGAAACGCTGCTGTAGTGTATATATATATATATATATATATATATAGCTAGATCTGTAGGTGGTTTATGAAAATTCAAATTACCAATAACATTAATTACTCCTCTTAATTTTCCGTAAAATTAAAAACTATGCCCATAACATATTTTGTTACGAACAATCGATCGAATGTACAATATGACGTTTTACAAGTTGTACGATATGAAAAAATATACAAGTTGACATGACCGATTATCTCTGTAACAATTATTATTATTGACAACTGACGTTACTTTTAGAAAGAAAAAATAACGATACGTAATATTTATAAAATAAATAGAATTATTATACCTTGTATAGAAAAATTACCTTATAAAAAAAAAAAAAAACCCCGAAACGAAATAAATTAAATTTCTACTGAAAATAATGTAAGTATGTGATTTATTTTAAACATCATTTTATTTTTCCGAAAAAAGTACATTTGCAATCAATTTAATGAACAACATATTAATAATAATAAGTATATATAATAAGTTCTAAGAAGAAAACCATTTTTTTTTTTTTTTTGTCAGTTTCATTAGTAAGGCCAATATATAACTTTAAAACGGAATATTATGTTATATATTTTCTATTAAAAAATATGTTTTAAAGATGTTTTTTCTTTTTTGACAAAAATTTTAATATAATAATTTGATATCACCGTTTTTAAAGTATATTTATCATAATATTGTTCACTAAAAATAAATGAAAAAAACAATTTTCAATTTCAATAAGTTGTTCTGATAAAAATTACACGTAAAAACTTTTATTTTGTATTTATGATGTGAATACTGTTATATTTATAATATATACTAAAGTGTAGAGACTATGTGTACCGTGGGTAACCTATCTACAGATGTTCGTGCAAAATTATGCAAAAGATTTTAATGTTTTTTGATAAACTATTTTTTTTTTATTTTTTTTTTTTAAATGCAGCTTTTAAATTCATTTTTTTTCCTGTATCAGAATTATTGATTTTATTTTATTCTACTATTCTGGTAAAAATTTTATAATTTTATCCCAAGTTATAATGTGTAGTTAAAATAAATTAAATTATTTCGTATGAAATATAATACATTTGATGTAGTACTAACTTGATCCATTTAGCATATTTCTTATTATTCGTTTTAGGGGGTTATCCCTGTACAATGGACAAACAGTACCTATTAAAAGGGATCCATACAGCAACCATTTATTGTTTGTAAAAACCGCTCAACGCGGCTAAGAACCATTCAGGGTTCATCAGTCATTAGCATTTTATACATAATATAAAAGAAAATATTTACTGTATGGCATAACGTTTTTTTTTTTTATTTTTATGATATAATTATTCTGAAAAAAGTTGTATACGAATCTTTGAAATTATGTACTAATTAAGACTAAATGATTTTTACGATAAACATTTTTAATTTGTTATTTGTAAACAACATATTATTGAACGTTTTAGATTTTTATGTTTGGTGTAGTTTCCTCCTATTGATTGGTATAATTTATCTCTTAAATATATATCTATAATAATTTTCTATAGATTTGTAGAGTCAATAGTTTACTTCTATTTTTAGGTGGCAATATATTCTATTGGTCGATTTTAAATTTATTTTGTCTAAGTTTTTGTAGATAAAAAGTATTTTTGAAGTTTAATGTTATAACTTTGTGTGCATGTATTTGTTTGTGTAGAAAGAGTGTTCCAAACGTTTTGTATATGATTAAGCCTATATAGATTGCTAATTAGAAATCAGTGAAATAAGTTTTTGCTACTTTTCAGTAGTTTTTTTAAAAAAAAAAACAATTATATGTATCCGTTCTTATAAATGTATTTATTATTAGGCACATACTCGTATGATATAAATAATTAATTACCTTTAATGCATTTGGAGCAACAGGTATGTGGTTGAAAGTTTGACCAACCATTTTTTGTCGGTACGAAAAGCAATAAGAAGATTTTGTCTAAATACCATCCAATTTCCTAAATCATTTAGGAAATCAGGCAGTATTTTTATTTTTTTACTTGAACAGCATAAGTCATTGAACAACATGATTATTTTTAAAAATCTAAATTGGCTCGAATGAAATATAAACGGAACTGTTGAATAAGTTGTGCAATCCAAATTTCCAACATCCGAAACCCGAATAAATCATTTGGATGCAAAGCCGCCCAAGCATAATAACAAAAACATATTATGTGATTTAATTTTTCATATCAACTATTTATAATAAAACATGACACATTAAAGAAAACATGCATATATGTCACTTTTAATTTTCAATTCAGATCTCCAGCACCAACAATTAATACATCTTAGAATATTTCTAATGGCAGAATCTGAATACAATTTTTGAATAAAAATGTGGTTTTAACTATTAGATAGATGCAGTAGTAATGTGTGGGTCTATATTGTATGGAATAAATTAGGCTAAGATAAATTAGCTGAGTAATACTCAAGCTAATATACTGTTATATACTTATACTAATGTTTATTAATCTCGTCAGACATCAGAGACGCTAGTATTGAATGCCATATCATAAAAAGTATTATAGAACCGTATTGTTTCTTTTTACCTTCACGGAGTGTTTGTTTATTGATGATTTAAGTTTATTTGAACTCTTTTTATTGTACCTACTAAACTATCAAGTATAAAAAAGGCACTTATAAAACTAATCATTATCTAGTAAGTTCTTACATGCATATCCAAATAACAGTTAATAACAAAATACGGTTGGCAAAATTGAGTATGATGATATATGTGTTTATTAGTGTTTCGAAATCACGTGTCAAATATTTCAGTTTCGTTGATTTTTTTTATTCGTTATAAACAGTTTCGTATTAAGTAGTTTTTACAATAATATATTTATTATTGTATGAAGTCACGTCTTAATTGTTTAGTTTATTAATTATTTGTACATATTACATTGTTTAATATTTTTTTTTTTTTTTTATTAATTTATTTAATATTGTTTAATACTTTGTTAATGTGTGTTAATTACATTAGAGTCATATAAATCAATTTTAGAAAGCTTCATTGTTTAAATCAACTACATTTTTCACACGATTAACCGTTATTTTTGGTAAGTTATTATAATGACTATACATTTATGACCATCGCATAAATTACCTTTTAAAAGATTTTATCATAGAACTATAAACAAAAACAGAATCAACTGAATAAGATGATTCATTTTTAAATATGGATAAAAAGGTTTACTCCGTGATTTCGGAAATTTGAAAGTATAATAATAAAAATACTAAATTATAAGCAAACAATTTAAATTCAACTACTTATTGTTATCTTCAATAAAACACTTTACTAATTTTTTCTACGATTTCGTAAAAAAAAAAAATGATTTAATTGATTTTTTTTATTAATTAAATACTTAAGGAATTTACCCGGACTTACATTTTCATCATATTATAGATCCTAAAAAGATTAATTAATTACAATTAATGAAATGTGATGTGCTTTAATATTTAATTCATGCTGTAAAAGTATAAGACCATAACATACAATATTATAAAATATATAATGCATGTAAAAGATAGTTTAGAATATTTTAACATTAGCAAATTAACGTCATTCAATAATTCAAATTAATATAAAAATATTTAAAATATTAAGACTATGTTATTTATAGAATTATAGTATACAGATTTTTATTTACAGTTTTTTATATCACACGTGTATACATTATGATTTTATATTTTTATTTCTGCTTCATTCGTCAACATTGTATTTATTGTCCCTAAAATATCCCTTTATTGATATTGAAACTTTTATAGTTGCGTAAAAATCTCTTTGAATAATATTTTATTGTAATAAGGAGGGAAAAAAATTATTTAATTCGTTTATAATCGTGTATATTTTGTAAACTTTTTGTGTCTTAAACTTTTTAAATTGACAATTGTTGTAGCTATATAATATGATCTTTTTATAATTAACCGCTTTCAAGTAATTAATTGTAATTTTTGATTTTTTTATTAGATTTACAAAATACCT
The DNA here is from genome assembly GCA_014851325.1 of Pentalonia nigronervosa. NCBI lineage: Eukaryota > Metazoa > Arthropoda > Insecta > Hemiptera > Aphididae > Pentalonia > Pentalonia nigronervosa. The sequence goes on from JACXSJ010002964.1 coordinate 23,097, forward strand.
CACTACGTTTATCCATCCCGATAATAAACTTCTTTATTAACTAATATTTTTTTTTTTAAATCTTATTTATGAAACTATATTACAGCTATAATACTATCGACAGATATAAACTTCTATCTTTTTTCTGTTTGTAATTTATAAATGAAAATATCATTTTATTCGGTGGACTAATTTTTATTATCTGACACCACAGTATTAATTTTGCAAAACTTTGATTTGAAAAATAAATGTATTGAAAATTATATTGCCGTTAACAGACTGATCTGGCCAGGGATACACAGCATGTACCAATAATCATCACAAACAAATATATCCTTGTTTTACAAAACAAATTATGAAAACTAAATAGTTTGTACCTACTAGAATTGTTATTCCTAATTGTTTAATCATATTATAGTAGTGACTTGTGATCATAATAACACAGCTGCTAACACATTAAAAACAATAACAATCCGTTCCACGTTACGTTTTTTTAGATTTCCTGTCTAAATTAATAATTGAATGTTTCATCTGGATTATTGAGACTGATTTTTATTTTTTAGTTAAATGAAGAAGAAAAAATAATGTATTAGTACTTGAATAACTACCTATGTGTAATGTATAAAGTCTAATCAGTGACAAATATAATATAATATAAGCCCGCGATCGTGTACAATTATCGAGCAGCAACTTAATAGGTATCTGCTACCGTATCTTAGGTATTATCTAATACTTAAATATTGTGTTACAGTCAAATGATAATCTCAATACAATATGTTTTAGTTGGTGAATAAACGTTTTGTTTTGGCGTGCTTCTGAAATCCGCGAATGCCGTGTTTTAACGTGCGTTTCGAGTTTCGACGTTGAGCCGCGCTCGAACCGATAAATATCTTAAACGGCATAATTGCGGCCGCGTGCCATTTTATACCGACCAAAGACCGTAGACGATTATGTCTCGGAAACGATCGCTCGCAAATAGGGCACAGTCATAACGAACAAAATAAAATCGCCGTCTCCGCGAAGTGCGAGACCAAAATGGCGTGTGCGCCGTGTACCCGCCGACGCGCTCGTAGTAATCGCTTCCCGGCGCGCCCGCTCCGTCGTCCCTATGCTCGTGCGGCACGAACGCGAACAACTGCAGTGGTTAAAATACGACGGACGGTCGGACGGCGGGGGTGAGAGGGGTTGAAGCGTACGCGTGACGTT
>JACXSJ010002965.1:0-26590 GCA_014851325.1 Pentalonia nigronervosa
AGATGCGGGCGTTTACAGGAAGTAAACCCCCAAATAGCGATGGCAGCATGAGGGCAGTGGAGAGGACGAATAAAGCCACTCAGACACTGAGCCAGTTGGAGAAAACCACAAAAAACGCTGCGACGAGTACAGAGGGGACGGCCAAGGGGAAGAAACCCCATGAGGAAAACAAACGCCTACCCTCTGAGGCAACACGTGGTACAGAAACGAAGAAGAAGATTAAGAAGAAGAAGAAGACGAAGCAGCCAAAGGAAAAACAGCAGCAGCAACAACAACAGCAGCAGCAGCAACAGTCGGAAACGGTGCAACGGTCAGTGCAGGAAAAGCCTGAGAAGAAGAAGGAGACCTGGAGCGAGGTTATCAAAAGGAAAAAGAAGAAGACACCCTCCCCCCCCCGTAGCACGCAAGGAACAGCCTCGGGGCCCCAGAAGGGAAGATCTCCCTCCTAAAACGCAGAATCCCCAGGACGGAGGCGGTCACCATTGACCGCCCTGAGGGCAGAGGCTCGCTCGCTGAAATCATGAAGCGGGTGTCCTCCTCCATCAGTTTGGCCTCCCTCGGCGTCAAAGTGTTGACGACGAGGAAGACCAAGGCCGGAGGGATCCTGCTAGAGGTGGAGAGAGCAGAAAAGGCTGCTCTCCTGGAAACTAAGATCCGGGAGACAGTTGGGGCAGCCGCCCGGATCCGTAGGCCGGACAGAAAAACTCCGGTACTGCTGCTAAATGTCCCCGAGTGGGCAGAGGCAGCAGACGTGATCCGGGGAATGGCCGAAGCCGGAGTTGTCTTAGAGGCAACCGGGCAGGGCGAACTCCCGGTCTCCATCAGGAGAAACGGCGGAGACCGCGGAGAGCGAGTCGCGAGAGTGGACCTGTCCCTCCGCGACGCCATCGCCCTCGCCGAGGCCAAGGCGGTGGTGGTGTGCTGGACCAGGTGTCGGGTGAAGCTCCTCGAAAAGGACAACTCCACCTGCTACCGGTGCCGGCAAAAAGGACACCACGCCGCTGCATGCACTAGCGAGGCCAAGCCTCGCAAGTGCTTCAGCTGCGGAGGAGTAGATCACCTGCTCCAGGACTGCAGGACGCCAAACGCCCGAAGAAAAAAGATGGGCCTGCAGGGAAATACTGAGGCCAAGGAGCAGCCTGAGGCAAGGCAGTCGGAGGAGCCGGTTGCCGGGTGATTGAGGAGTTCGTGAACGCCGCCGAGGACACCAGAGCCGGAGCCGAGATGGAACTAAGGTACGTGCAAACGAACCTTAACCATTGCAGGGCAGCTCAGGACCTGCTGGGGGAGTTCGCGAGAACGGAGGACATAGCGGTAGCGCTGGTCAGCGAACCGTTCGGTGACGGTGGTGCTGGCTGGCATTTCGACTCCACGGGGAGAGCCGCCGTATTTGTCCTCTGCAGCGGACTCACACTCGGCGACGTAGAGACGGGCGATGGGTTCGTAGCAGTTACCGTGGGGGGCACGGCTCGTGCCTTTAGCTGCTACGCTTCCCCCGCCATGTCCGTTGCCGAGTTCCAGCAGTTCCTGGGGCGTCTCGAGGCCTCCGTGAGGAAGTACCGCGGCGCGGGAGTCGACCTCATCATCGGGGGAGACTTCAACGCGCGGTCGGCGTCCTGGGGGGACCACCTCACGGACGGCCGAGGAGATGTCCTGTCGGAGTTCGCCGAATCCCCAGGATTGGTCATCATCAACTCGGGGAGGAAACCGACGTTCTTCGGGAGGGGGAGGGGGTCCTGCGTCGACGTTACCCTCGCCTCAGAATCCGCCGCCAGAAGGATCCGGGGGTGGACCGTGCGTACGGACGTCGAAAACATGAGTGACCATCATCACTTGTGTTTTTCGTATCGCACCGGACGCACGCGCTCGCCCATTCTCAGCGACCACACGGCGACCGTTAGCGGTCGGCGACGTTCGGGTTGGATAAGGTTCGGATGGACGCCGATTTGCTGGCAGCGGCCGTGATCGCAGCGGAGTGGGTTGGCGCGGCTCTGCTCGAGGTAGTCCCAGCCGTTGCGAGGACGCTGAAATCGCAGCCGAGCGGTTAGTGGAGTGCGTTACCGCGGCATGCGACATTGCTTTTCCTTTCCGGAATTCCAACACCGGGAGGAGGCCACCGGCTTACTGGTGGAATGACACTGTCGCGGCCGCGCGCTCCGAATGCGTCCGACGGAAACGGCTGTGGATTAGGCGACGCGAACGCGCCCGCGACGGTGACGCGTTCGTGGCGATCGTCGAGCGAGGCTCGAAAGGAGCTGAAGCACCGCATTCGTGAAGCGAAGGCGAAGTGCTGGACAGAGTTGGTCAAGGGCGTCGATGAGGACCCGTGGGGGAAACCCTACAGGGTCGTCATGAAGAAACTTCGTGGCACCCCGGCGACGGCGACGATGAAACCGCACGCGGTCCGCAACATCGCCGCTGTCCTTTTTCCCCAAGGGGACAGAGACGGGGGACCAGCCGACCTCGTCGAGGCACAGTCCGAGAGCGTTGCGGAGTTCACTCTAACAGAGGTGACTACTGCGGTGGCCAGGTTCCGCGGCCGAAACAGGGCCCCGGGCCCGGATGGGATTCCCAGCCGGGTTTGGGGCGTTGTCCACGCGGCGGAGCCGGAACGATTTACCAACGTGATCAACCTCTGTCTGATGGAGGGTACCTTCCCCGGTCGATGGAAGCGCGCTCGGCTGGCGCTCCTGTCGATACCGGGTTAGGTTAGATAACCTAACCTAACGTCTCAACGACGTCGGGAAGATCTTCGAATAACTGCTAGTGACCCGGTGAACGGACACATGTCAGCCATGGGAATCGAGCTGTCGGACAGACAGTTCGGTTTTCGTGCTGGCAAATCCACGGACGATGCGCTCTGGCTGTTACGGGAGAGACTCGTCTTTGCCATTTTCACTGAATTCAATGTATATTAGCATTTTCTATGCAACATCACATTTTAACTCTTTTAAATTATTTATAAATTATAAACATAAAAACATTTCAATTTTTATTAAATTTCTTATGATTGTCGATAAAAAAAATCTTAAGCTTGGGAAGAAAAACTTGAAAATTTGTACAGGTTCCTCATAAGTTGTTGTTGGTTGATATGGAAAAAAAACTAGCGTGAATTCCAAATAATTTTGCATTAGCGTCTATGAATGATTTAAAAAATTTGTTGTTATATTTAGTATAATATAGGTAACCTATAGTTAAATAATTATGTAGCTACGAGCTGCTTTTTATTTTGTAAGAACCCTTTTTAATAAGTCCACTTAATTAAATATATACTTTCGTGTTTATTGTATGGTCACATTTCAAAATATGTTCCAACGACATCCTTAAATATTTTCCTATCCTTTAAATAAATACATTGTCACAATATCTACTAGAACATATGTTATCAATGATTATAGATACACATTGTCTCAATATTTTGACTTGATGTTGATTAAAATATTTTTCTGGCCATCAAATAAAAATATGTCACAATGTGTATGAAAAATTCATTTTTAAATATATTTTTGTTCATAATATAAACATATTGTTAAAATGTTTTGGACCAAAATAGTTCAAAGAACATAAAGAAAACACATGTCTACAACATAAATTTTTTTCAATTGCTATCTGGATATCTTATAAAAAATTTTCGTTGGGTCAAAAATCTTGAGAGTTTAATATAGAGCAGGCATGTCGAAAACGCGGCTGGTGGCTAACTAATATTAATAGAAAAATAAAAAAAAAAACTACAATATATTTTATTGTTTATATCATGAATATCTTAAATTCGTAGAAAATGGTAGATTTGGTACACAAATGGAACTGATCGAGATTAAAAATTATTTAAATTTAAAAAACAAATTCAATGACGTTAGCGTACCTGATTTTTACAATTTCGTGCCAGTACAATATATAAAAATTCGTAGATTTGCGTATATAATTATTTCTATATTTAGTAATTAATGTGAGCAATTATTTTCATTAATGAACAGCAATAAATCACCTGTTAGATCCAGATTAATAGATTCGTATCTAGATTCAATATTAAAATTGGATTCGTACAATACAATTTCTTCCGGAATTGAAAAATTGGCGAGAGACAAGAGATGTCAAATATCATCCAAAAAGAATTATTAATATGATTTTTTTTTTTTTGTAATTTAAATAATAAATAATAAAATATTCTAGAAAACAGTCATAAATATAATCTAGTAAAAACATAAGGGCAACAAAAAATAGGTTTGTAAATATAAGTTTAACATCGATTTGGAATAAATAGCTATGGTTATAATAATTGAAAACTTGTACAAATATATATAAAAATGTAATACATTATCGTGATAAGTTACTACCAACCTGTCTATATATTAAGTATAGGACTAAGTCTTTACCTCGTTCGGAAAGTATAATTTTAATGTCGTTATTTTCCACTGTGTGGTGAATAGGAATATAAAATCGGTAAGCACAGAGTTGACATTTGCGCGAAGACTGTAACGCCTAACCTTTATTCTCTCGTTAAATACTTAGATAATATAATGTTCACGTTACTTTAATTTCTAATATCCGATGAAAGCCCGATAAATCTTGTGATTATCTAACGATAATAACTATCGTTTAATAATAATTATTAAATTCGACAACGTTGCAAAAAAAAAAAAAAAAATCAAGCCTTCTCAATTGTATTTTGCCGATACAGATAAATGCTAACATTTTATAAAGTTATTTAAAAATGTAGCACAGACCAGATAAGAAAGAAACGTAGGCCTCCAGTTACTCATCCCTGCTATAGAGCAATAGTTAGACTAGAATGCTTAAACGGCTATAAACGTGGTACATCAGAAAAAATAGTACACAGACCTCTTATTATTTTGTGCCTAAAAGTGTTATTGACTATTGGTGGATGACTACGTGCTACTTGTATCCGGTTTTAGGGGCACAACTTGATTACTTGACTGTATAATTTCTCCTATCAGCTGGCTGCTGCTATAATAGTCATAATTGAGTTATGTTCTCAAACGATTCGCAAGACACAAGTTATTAGTTTAATATACTATAGCGAGTTGATTGATAAAATACTTACAGCATTTATGCACTTCATACTGAAGATAACACTACACTGCATAGGCGCAACAAAGGGGAGAGGGGGTGCTTGAGGGTGCTGAAGCACCCCAAGCTCTATTTTAGTACCCCCTGGCCCTTGTTATAAAACACCAAAAATAATATGAGAAAATAACGGTTTTTTATTTTATATAGGATTTTTTTATTTGACGTTTTTATATATAAAAAAAAAAAAACTATTTAAAAAGAGGATTTTCCCAACTTTAACAAGTTATTTCAAATTCCAGTTACACTTCAAATAAGTTCTGTAACATGTGAACGCTGGAGTTTTCCAAGTATACAACGATTTAATATTCTGTTGAAGACTATTTTAAATATTTAAAGGAATGTTGCAAATATCATAAAAATAGAATCAGTGTTAGATAAGTACAGCACAAAAATAGGGAAAATAGTTTTAAAATTAATTTAAATTACACATTTATCCAATACTATTATATATGTTATAACTTGTAAAATATTTGGTATATTGCCCTAATAAGACAATTATTTACTTAGTAAACAAACGGAGAAGATAGGTATGCATAATTTTAGCACCTCCTAAAATGTAGGTCTAGTTGTGCCCATGCACTACAGGTGAGTTAGTGTAATAAAATTAAATGCACACCGTGCTGTTTTCCAAAATAATTTTCGATCCCTATACGTATACTGTTGAATACTTTAATGAAAAACCAATAGGTAGAATGTATCTGATTCGATAAATATAGATCATACCTATCATATCATTAGGTACATTATGATGGAGCAGATAAAATCAAAGTTGTTTGTACAGTACTATAAATTGCTTAATATAATCAAACTCGACAACCACCGATCTAATAATTAATTACAAATTAATATATATTATTATTATTTATTTATATATTATACATATTTTATACAACTTATATATTTAATAATTTTCTATAATGTTTTATATTAATAAAATTAAATATAAAATGTTTATATTTCTATATATTAAAAAATTTAATTTATTAAACATTTTGTTTTGGTCAAAAAATGCATCGGTCGAATAGGATAGAGGGCTACGGTTTTGGGTGTCCGTGAAGCTAACCCCCCGATCTTAGTCGAAAATGGCTATGCCCTACATTACGTCATAACGTTATACCTACAGTTTTCGTAAAGTGGTCGTATAATTTTACATTTACAGTTTACATTCTATTATTCAGTCACACGAAATATTTATTCGAGAGTTGTTCTGTACTTTGTTGTGCAGTCGTGCATGTAATAACTATACCTATATAAATATAACTAATGATATAAGTAATTTATTGAACACACGGTACTTATATAATAATATATACACCGAAAAAATAATCATATATAGTGAAAAATGATATAACGGATAACTGTATATATACAGACATCTCTCTTAACGTACAAAATAATATGAGGTCCCGGAAAAATATAGGTATTTAAATTTAAATGCATTTAAACCTGCAGTCTCCACGCGGAGCGTAATATTTCTAAACGTGGTATAAATACGCTTATTATACGTCGTATTTCAGTGGCGGCATTCGGTATTACGAGATTACGCTATATTAAATTGATTATTAAAATATATACTTATGTGTACACTGTCGAAAGTAGTAGATACAACTTTCTAATAATTGATTTTCTATCTTTTTCCAAGAAATACGATTGGAAATTAATGAAATGGAAGTAGAAAGTACACGTGTTTTTGGTATTACTATAGCTAGTTGAAGGTTTGATATGGTCCAATCAGAGGACGAGGGTGGTGAATGGACGAAAAGGAGCTTTGAAGTCGCGGTGTTGAAATTAATTGTAAAAACTGTTTAATATTCTGATGACTGATTTATTATAATTTAGAAAAATGACTGGCGTGAAGGTGCTTTCTGTAGCCTGGCAGATTCACGTCTAAATTGATGCCGATTCGGGCTCCCTTATATATTGGCTACTCCTCCTATCGGTACCTACGTCGTCCTAAAGAGATAGCGTTGACCTCATTTGTGTTATCGTGTACGATTATGCTAGTTCCAGGAAATGCCATCTGCCCACTCTCTGTCGCCGAATGGCGATAACCCACCGGATGCGACTAGTCCTTACATTATTATAATTCCTAGTATTTCATATTTTTATTAATATAAAAATTATATTATTTTAACTCACACGTCCTAATTAATTAGATAATTTCTCAGAACTACTGGTCGTTCGAGGCCGTTTTTATTATCTTCATAATCCCAGTATCGTCGGTTTGTTAGCGGATGGTCATTCCTCGCGCAATCCTGAGTTTGTTTCTTTATCTATTAAATTTATTACTTGCTCGTCTTCGGTCTATGATTTCAATTCTCAAAATCCTTATGTTACTTTTTTGAATATTTTTATGGTCGGTCCACGCGCCTACGGTTCAGTAATTATTTAGAAGTTGGTTTGTGATTTATCGGACACCGTTCCCCCTTACCCTCGAGGTCGTTGTTGATTTATTAATAGTCATAAAAGTTATGTATCGCCAGGTACATAGCAGTTACCTATCAGGCACACCCTATACAATTATAACTATTATGAAAATTCAGATTGGAATTTTAAAAACATTAAAAGTTTAACAAATATTAAATGGAAATTTAATGCTTGCATACCATTGAAATATTGGTTAGGTTTTTTTGAAGATTAAAAAAAAAATAATAGTTAATTCTAGATTAGAACTAGTATTACCGAGAAGTCACGGTGATTTATATGTTTTAATAGTTAAAAATTCAGGAATGTTACTTCAGGTTCGGTTGTTTTGAATAAAATAATTTGGAAGGTGCCACATATTACAGATGACGATGAAGAAATGTTAAAATTATATACATCTACGCGGTGTTTGCGTATTAACGTTCAACTTTAAGTAGGTATAAATATTATTAAAAACATGGATAATAATGCAATAATTAATATTCCGGGCGCACACTAGTTGCCTCCCGAAGTCAAAATGGTCATTAATTTTTATACGAATTGCCTCCCGACTACATACGAGTTGCCTCCCGGCGTACCCCAAATTTTATCGTATTGAATAGGGTCTAGTACTAGTAATATTCTAATAGCCAGGTAATAAATACACAAGTGGTTCTAAACATTTTCAAACATATTATCATGTATCAAAATAAGTTTGTAATTTCAAAGTCGTAATTTATGACTTTTGTTATGTTTGATATTTGATACGATAATATCTAACGACTAAACATTAAGATAATGTACTCTTTTTGTGTAATGATAAGATATAATCCAAACCAGACCTGTTTTAGACTATAGTACATAATATAGGTACGTGATCGAGTAACGTTTAGTAGATTTCCAACACTCGTTCTCGTTATACGATATTATTATTTTAAATTGCTACACTAGTTTTTAGAATGGATTAATGTGAAGTACGAAACATGATTAGTGAAAAGGGAAAATGTGTTGAAATAATTAAAGGTTTTAAATTTAGTTTTCAAAAGAAGTTAGCCTTCGACAAACAACGGTGGAACTGTACAACAAAAATATGTAAAGCATTTTTAAAAGTAGATGAAAATGACGAAGTATTATTTAACGAAAGTAAATTGAACCATAATAATCATGTATCATTATCTGAACAAGTACTTAAAAGACAAAAAATTAGTAACTCTTTAAAAATAAAAGCAGTCACTGAAACATTATTATGTGAAAGGCCTTCGAAACTATTACACGGAGAATTAAGACACGGAGAATAAATAGATACTATTACAACTACCGATGTATTGTACATAAAAAAAAATTTACATCAAGCTCGTAGTTTAATTTTGCCAAACTTACCTAAAACGAGAAATGAAATTTATAATGTTTTAGATGAGATAGATATTATTTCAGTTCGTGTTTGACCACCAACCATGAAACACGTGTATTATATCGTTAACGTTTTATAGCTGCCGATAGCACAGTCTACCTTAACGACGTTCAGCAGGTAATATGATTTGATTATTGTATAACCCCTACATGCCGTACCACTCGTGAAATGAATAAACAAAAGGGCATGATGCCCAACACTATCACCTCCACTAATAAATATTCTAATCCCAATCGCCCAAATCTCAATGTCTCAACTAAATCAAGCTATGAACATAAGCTATAAATTTATTATTAAATCAACCAATGGTTTTTCCCAACTTCTTAAAATATAGAATATGATCTGGAATAATGGCGTATTCCCTGATCAGTGGCGCAACGCAATAGTTATTCCTATCCCAAAACCTAACAAAAACAAATTTAATTTAGCTAATTATCGTCCAATATCACTTATAAACACAATGAGGAAAATAATGGAAAAAATTGTAAATAAACGTCTTATTTGGCACCTGGAGACAACCAACTTTTTTCACCGAAGAACAATGCGGCTTCCGCCGAAATCATTATACAATAGACACCCTCGTAAAACTTCACACCGACATAAATAACGCAAAAAATAACAAACAACACCTATATCTCATCGCTTTAGATATCGAAAAAGCTTACGACATGACATGACGAAACCGAATCCTCAAAATTATACAAAGGTCCAATATCAATGGTAAAATGTTTCTTTTTCTGAGGAATTTTTTAAGCAATCGTACAATACAAGTCAAAGCACATAATGCAGTCTCTAAACCCTACCCTACTGAAAACAGTATCCCGCAAGGATCAGTAATAAGCGTTACAATGTTCCTCATAACAATAAACAATATATTCCGTAAAATACCAAATCCCACAAAACATATTATGTTTGCTGACGACTACTACATATACTGCGATGGAAATAACATAAAAACTACATTCAATGTCCTTCAATCATCACTACACATCCTTCAAAATTGGTCCAAAGCTACCGGTTTTAAATTTCCCCCCACCAAAAGCCAATGTATCGTATTTAATTATAAACCCAAAACAAACCAACAACTATCCTTATACAATACACCAATTATTATATACAAAAATATTAAAATACTAGGAATAACTTTTGATGAAAATCTCAAATGGACAACGCACCTGAAACAACTCAAAAGCTCCTGCAAAAATAAAATGAATATAATCAAAACTCTATCTCACCACACTTGGGGAGCAAACCAAAAGTCATTACTTACCATATACAAATCTCTTATTCTATCCAAAATTAAATATGGCTCACATATATATAATTCAGCTAAGCCCAACCTCCTAAAGATTCTGGACCCTATCCACAATGAAGGAATCCGTTTGGCAACTGGAGCTTTCAGAATAAGCCCAATTGACAGCATCCTAAACTACGCAGGAGAAATCCCACTACAACTCCATAGAGACCAAAATACATTAAAATATATCATTAAAAGAAAAAGCACACCCAATCACATTGGGCACAAAACTATTTTCAACAACCCTATCACATCACCGATAAATACAGAACATAATAAATCTCCCACGATACGGAATACATTTAACAGATTACAACATTCAATTAATATTCACACCTCAGTCATAAATAAAATTACTTTCCAAGTCACACCACCCTGGAAATAGGAGCTAAAACTAAATACGGAACTTCTTGACCTTAATAAAAAAGCAACACATAATACAATAATCACCTCTTTTTTTAAAAATATGATCCAGCATTCATTCTCCTACCACATAAAAATATACACCGATGCATCAAAATCCGTGCACGAAGTAGGCTTTGCCGTAGTGAAAGACGACACAATTATCCAACATAAGCTCTCAACAATAACCAGTATTTTCTCTGCTGAAAACTACGCCATTTATGAAGCGGTAAAACTAGTAAACACGCTAGAATCTAATGACATACTTATAATCAGTGACTCTCTTAGCACCCTACCAGCTCTTAAAAACTTATCCATCAAAAATGAAATAACTCTAAATATCCAATCAAAAATAATCGAAACAAAAAAAATATAGAATTCATGTGGGTCCCTTCCCACACTGGCATAGAAGGAAATGAAAGAGCCAGCAAATATGCTGACCTCGCAACAAAAAATATTCCAACCCCTACTTTAAATAACATATCTTCCATAGACATAATAAACTCTATAAATGAAAAAATACTCTCAATTTGGCAAAACCAATGGAATTTATTACCATCAACCAACAAACTCAAAAACATCAAAAGGTGGCATACCCACCCTCAACTCAACAGACACCAAGACACCGCAATCACCCGTATCAGAATCGGACATTCTGCACTCACACATTCATATCTTATCAGCAAAGAGCCCCAACCAATATGCAACACATGCAATCAAATGCTAACCATTCAACACATAGTGGAGGAATGCGCACTGTATGCCTCAATACGTAACGATCTAAAGATGCCACCCAATATTGCAGAGGCACTCAATGAACACAACACATCAAAAATCATTAAATTCTTAAGCATTACTAATATTATTAAAAAATTGTAAACTCTGTAAATAACAAATGTAAAGAAACTAATGTAACATAAATGTACTCCTAATTTTAAGAAACATATATGTAACCTTTTCAGGCTAATAACCTTTGATGTTGAAGCCTTAATCTATAAATAAAAAAAATAAAAGATATTATTTACGAAAATGAACAATTTTTATTAAACTATGATATAGAAAGCGGAATTGTTCTATTTTCTACTAAAACTACTAATTTGGAATTCCTCATAAAAATCAATACTTTATATGTAGATGGAACATTTCAATATTGCACCAAATATTTCAGTCAATTATTTACTATTCATGGAGTAATAAATAACTATTACATACCACTTGCTTTTTTTTTGTTAAAAGATAAAAGTGAACAAATATATACTGGTATGTTTAATGTATTAAATACGTTGTGCTTAAAAATAGATAGTAAGTTTAAGCCAAATATAATTTATATTGATTTTGAAAAAACCATACACAATTCTATAATATGCATATGGCCAAATATTTCTATAAGAGGATGTAGATTTCATCTTGGCCAATCTTGGTGGCGTAAAATTCAGTCACTTGGATTAGCTTCGCAATACTCTAATGACAATTCGATTAGAGAATATTTAACGTGCATATTTGGCCTATCATTTTTGAACCCAGCGGAAGTCGGAGATATGTTTTCAATGGAACTAGCAGCCATACAGCCTTTAGATGATAAAATAACTAAATTTTCGGACTATTTAGTAGATACATATATATCAGAGAATTCAATGTTTCCACCTCATATATGGGCAGAAAAAGGTTCGAGCATTCAGCGCACAACCAATGCATGCGAATCTTTCCATAACAAATTTAATAGCTATTTTGAGTCTCCGCATCCTAATATATATATATAAATTTATCGAAGTTTTAAAACTAATTCAGACTGAGACTGTAATTTTAATACAAAGTTCTAATAAGCCTAAACTACATGGTCGATTACAAATTAGAAACAAAATAATTTTCATTGATACTCAAATAAAAAAGCTGAACGAAAAAAAAATATCAAATTTTGAGTGCTTACAAATATTGGCTAAAAAATATAAACCTAAGCAATGTTATAAATAATTTTTTGTATTTTACCTATTTTATTTGACTTATTGACTAATTGACTTATTATTTTTATAGTTGTGTTATTTTTGTATACATGTTGTATATTATACCTAAGACTAAAATTTTTTAACTGAACAATTTTATATTTTTAACAACCTAATGACTTAGTATAAAACAATTTATAATGTATTTTTAATAATAATAAAATATAAAATAATTAAAAAAATAAAATTTTATAAATTCATCTAATTATGTCGATTTTTTAGTGAAGTTTATGAACCACTACTTAATTCTAAACAGGAGGCAACTAGTGTGAAATTCTTGGGAGGCAACTCGTGTATAATTATGAACTACCTGGTCATCGGAGGCAACTAGTGTATATTAACCTTTTTATTTACGATAAGGATGGGAGGCAATTCGTATATTTCGGGAGGCAACTAGTATGCTCCGAATATTCCAAAATACATAAATGGAACATTCTGTACAATATTAAATTCTGATAAAATAATAAATGTGAATTCTAACGTAAATGCTAAATGTGTAATATATGAAGAGGAAAGAAAAGAAAAAATTATTATTTTAGGAGCAATAAATTCCATGTCAAATTTTCGACTGCACATAAAAGTAAGTATATAAAATATGTAAACTATAATATTAACTAATTTATATTTTATAATATATATAACATAATATAGAGTTATTAAAATTCACAATTTATAATATTAAATACAATTAATTACATTTTTTAGAAATTGCATTTGACTAAATTTGAAACATATGACATACACTTAAAAGTCGGAGGACGGTATTATTTATTAATTTAATTTTTTTATTATATAGATTTAAAAGAAAACAAAATATTTATCTTCTATAATACCCCCATTAACATTATCGTTAGTCACTAGATTTGATTGTTTTTTTTTAAATTTAACACCTGAAGTTAATTATGCTATTTTAGCTACATGTTTTCACACTACATTTAAATTATGTTGGATTCCAGAAATAATAAGTGATCGAGAAAAAAAAAGAATTCAAAATGTATGTATTAATGAAATAGACTGTAGTGAAAAACAAAATTGTTTGGAAATTGAATCTTATTCAAGTGAAGAGTCAGAGGAGTCTTTTATTATTTTTTTTTCTGAGCAAGACCAGTAAAATAACAAACTTGAATTTATAAATTTTTAAATGATAAAAATAAATCACTTTGTTCAAATAATTATCCAAAAATAAAAATAATATTTTTAAAATTTAGCACAAGCCTAATCTTTTCAGCTGCTGTTGAACGATTATTTTCATTTGCTGGACTTATTAATTCTCCATATAGATCTAATAAAGTAAGTCAAATGATACTTTCAAAAATGTAGTCTCTTTAAAAGGTTACCAGGAATTTATTTTAAAACATGGGATATAAATTACTTTTACTATAATACTACTTCTAATTTACTTAAACTTAAACATTTAATAACTAATAAAAAAACATTGCTAATTTATATATATATATATATATATACCTAATATAAATAAATAAATAAATATTAATAAATGTATAAAGTATCTTTAAAAATATATCATAGTATATTGTATCTTGTATTTAGATACTTTGGTTGAGGTATCTTGCCAAGCCATGCCTACATATACTATACATACTGGTGGTAAATTGAACATGCATGATATAACTAGTTATATCATGTGCACATACAACTTTTTAACATTCGATTTTGAATAGATACGTATCGATACCATAGATAATAAAGATTCTTTATTACTTATGATCAACGATCGGTATAGCTAAAAACACTTGAGACTTATATGATCTCAACTTGGACGAAATATAGCTTAAACACCATACAGTTAGCGCAAGCATGTTTTAATTATTACTGTGTATAATTATGACCTAGAACTGTTTGCATTTTGTGGTGACATACCTAGTCAGCGTATAATATTACAAATACACAGAACCAAAGGTGTCCCCCGTTAAGAAGTGATATATCACCTCCCTAGAAAAATTATTGTCATCTTTTTTTTAGTTGTGAATAATAAATAAATTGTTAATCAATTGTATTGACATATAAAATATATTTTTGTTTTATTATTTAATAAAAGCAATTTTGTTGGTTCTTACTTTTTTTTTTATGATTGGTCCCCCCCTCCTTGGTTTTAACTGATAGATGTTCTTGTGCAAAACCAAGTTGATTACATGCTATTGTCTTAAGTCATGATTTTGGCCTTTGACTTCATAAACAAATTAAGATATACTTAATAGTTAATATCTTAATTCATTTGTTCATAGATAATAAAGATTAAATAATCTTCCACTTTTCTATTACATTCTGTACTTTTTCAAGTGACAGAATGTGCCACGAGCCGACCAAAGTTATAAATATTGTAAAAACTTGGATAGAAATACCATAGTGAAAAATTAGTTTCTGAGGATGCCATTTTATCGCCAAGGGGGATGTTTTGGATAATCGTTTTTAAATCTCCTTATAACTGTTAAAAACTTGATAGAAATTTGCTTAAAAAAAGTTAATTATTTATTGAGTATTAAAAAATAAAATGAAATATATTGCATTATAAAAATTGTATCATATTATTATTATTAATAATCACTTCTATTATAAAATACAAGTCATTATGGATTATTTTTTTCCCAATACAATATTTTACAAATGTATGAACCATATATATTCAAATTTTCACTGGTGTTACTGTTAGTTCGATGTTGACTGTTTAGTATAACTTCCTGATATTCTTCACTTTCAGGATCTCATATTAACTTACAATATTATCAAAATAAATTGTTTTATTAATCTGTTACTATATACAGCCACCAAACATGATGCTTACCTCTTTTTTTCCTTTAATAAAGCAGTTATTTAAAAACTGATTTAAGAAATTTTTAAATATACTTAGAAATTATTTTTCAAACTCTTGAGATTTTTTTACTATTTATAACTTACTGTCATGTGAAGATATAAACTTCTGATTTTACAAACAATACGCCTCCCTGCAACAAACCTGTCCCCCTGTAACAAACCTGCCCCCTTTTTATACAGTAAATTATTTAGAAGATAGTTTTTTTGAAAATGTTGATATTTCAATTTCAAAATTTATACGAATAGTTTTTTGAGTTATCTAACTTTGTATGCTGAGGATAATAGTCATGATAATGTATATTTGGAAGATATGGTAATTTGAAAATGCTGGTAATTTATGTTATTCCATCAATATTAATTATAATTAATAAAAATGGTGCCGTATAATATATTATATACACTAGATCCAATATTAAATCTATTTTATACTTTTGTAAGGCCGTTTTCAAGAACTATCATCCTTAATATAAACATTTTAATAACTAAAAAACTACATGAAACTACATAAACATTTAAAAAAAAATTAATAGTTATTTTTAGTTTGTATCCATAAAATTACCTTGTATAATTTATTAGTAATTAACTATTTTGATTGTTTGATTTTTAATTCACTTATATAAAATAAAAATGAAATGCAATCTATTATCAATTAAATGGAAGCAAAATTAATAAAATATTCATTTTTAGTTTGAAAAATGTACTCATATAACATTATACAATAAAAAAAAAAACTACTAATCATTACTATACTATAAATTATATTAAATACTTAACACGGTTACTAAATTTATAGATTAACACTAAAAATGCATTTAATATTATTAATAAAACTTATAATAATGGATACAAAATAATACAACCAATATAACACTCAAAAATAATATAATAATGGTTGCAGAATACTTGTTACACAGTAGATCATTGTACAATTGTTTTATACTGACAAAAAAAAAAAAGTTGGTTATCTTAATTTTTTTAACAGTAAAAAAAAATTAACGAAAATCATTATTTGAAGTAAGCCCATATATCTGCTGGGAAGCCAAATGTTTAGTCTTTTCTAAAAAGTTTCCGACTTCTTCATTAAATATATTTTCAAATGATTGCCCATTAGGTACAGTGAACAATGATATAAATTTATTGTATAGTACATCTGCCTTGCGTCGAATTAGGGTTGACTTTTTGTTATGTAAAACAGTTTCCTCTTCATTAAGATTCCATTCTTTTGCATTACCAGTATACATTGTTAATTGTTTGATTGTTTTAACAATTTCTTGATGTTTTATTAACATTAAGACACTAATTTTGAGTTCCATAATATGTTCTAATAACTCTAATGCTTTTTCATAATCAGCATGATCAGTCCGCAAAGTTAGGCGTAATTTATGTATATATTCTAGCAGATCAATTTCAATATGTAACATATCAATTTTGGCTTTTTTTGTTGAACTAACTTTCCCCAAATCAGTTTCTATAAATGACAAAGTATTTACCATGAGACCCTTTAATGCCACTGGAAGTTTTCCATCTTCACTGATTTCATTTTTTCCTCCTTTCATAATTGTATCCACTGAAACAGTTAAATGTGGTACTGATGCTGATGTATGACTTCTTTTAGATATCTTTCTTGTTTTTGAATTTGTATCTAAACAAATAAAAGTTAAGTATTTTAAAATAATTCATTAAGAAAAACAATTGTATATGATAATTTAAAAGAAAAATGTTTAATAATGATGATAATAAAGTATATTTTTTGAAATAACCCAAATTCAAAATTCAATAAAAATAAATAGTAACAATATTTGAAATACTGGATAAAAATTGAAATTTAAATTGATCTTGATCAGACATGGTTTTTTTAGGAGCACAAGCTTCTCAAAAAATTGTATTCAAAAAATAAAACCACTCAATCTTTCTTCTTGATATACAACTGATGAAAACAACTATCACCACCAAGAAATAGACAATAAAATATTTTATAAACACCGATGTAATTAAAATAATACCTTTTGTTTTAAAATTTTGTTCCAATGAATCTGTTTCATTGTTGCTGCTAGTATTATGTTTTTCTGAATTTTTGGAATTTCCTTTGATGGATCTTGAACATTTTGACACCTTTGATTCATTTTTATAATCAGAATATATTTTTGGCTTGATTATACGACCAGAGCGTGATATATGTCCAACATTTGCAAAATTGGTGGAAGAGATTTCATTACTTGAAGTAGGACTATTCTTTATTTTTGACATGGATTTAACTGCTTTACTAGAATCCAATAATACATCACTAGTTTCAAGAACAGATTCAGTAGTGTTATGAATTTCTGATTGTTTATTTGTTGGTTCAGAAACTTTTTTATCAGTAGTAATATTTTTATCAGAAGTCTGCTCTAATTTCTGAAAACCATAATAGTATTTATGTATATTATAATAGAACATAAGCATTTTAATTATCACATACAATTTGATTCTAATATTCAACATATTTTTAACAATTCAATTAATTGAATTATGAAAACAAAATAATATATAATGATTATAGTTTGTTTAATTTTGTAATAAAACTGCTATTACAGTAGTATGTAGACTTTCTGAAATTATTTCTGAATATACAATAATTGTAATCGAGTAATCACAAGCAAAATAAACAATTTAATTAATTTTATTAATTACATGTATTTTTATCTAAATTATACAATTGTTAGGTACTTCTTGTTTATTATAATATTAAAAATATTAGGTTCCTAGATAATTTTTTCCAAAAAAAAAATATACCAAATGGGCACAGGGTTTTGTCCAGCGACATGCTCCAAAATAAGAGCAAAGGGGGAAGGGGGAAATAGTGTCAAAAACTGGTATATTTTTTATTGGAATAGGATAATATATATTTAATTTATTTATTTATACCTACCACAAGGTGTTCTACTTATAGACTTATTTAACTCATAACTCATAAGGATAAAAAGGTTTGGAAGATCCTATATAATTAAAAATTATATTAATTAATAATAATGTATTAACATTTTCTAACTTATAAAACTGATTCAGAGTATATAATAAGTAAAATATCTATTTAATGTAAAACCATTATTAAGGACCATTATCTTAAGACCCACAAACAGTTTGAGTGTTTTGAAACAAGAATATCTAACTAGTTGCACAAACTATTATGCAAGTGGTTTGAAATCTATTTATGTCCTCTATCTGTACATAAGCGTGATTCAATCTTGATCATTCAATAATTATAAGGGAAGAGAAGACAATTTTTTAAGGTATTTTGCTAACATATTAATTAGTACTGGTTTAGATGAAAATGTAGTTGACTGTTTAGTAGTATCAATACATTACAAAGTGCAGTGATGAGAATATCGGTGCCATCCATATATAAAAAGGAATATAAACTGCAAACTATTTATAGCATAACAATTGAACCAAACAAATGGCGAGTTTATTGATTTTTTTACAACTTCCAAAAGATTTAACTTGGAATTGCTAAAAAAATAAAATAGTAATAATAACTTGGAGGTTAAGTGTATTTATTACTTACTATTTAATTTATTTGATTCTGATACTTAATCATAATAATAACAAAGTAAACAAAAAACAACAAAATTAGGAGAAAAAATTTGAATATAATAATTCATTATAATCATGCATGTGCCCGTCAAAGTCGAAAATTCTTGAAAAGTTGTTACATAACTCAAGTGCACTTGACGTCGATTAAAATAACAGATGTATGCAAAATGGTAGACTGTGATAAATCAAATGCATTGTGAGAAATTGATCAAGTTTAACTGCTATTGAGATGATAGTCATATATATAACGCAGGAAATTCTAAGTTTGAATAATTTAATTTGATTATTGAAATTTTTTATTACAGGTATCAAGCTTAATAAAAATATTCCAATAGCTATTTTCTTTTCATTATTGTGAAAACTAGTAGTTAGTATCTAACTACTAACTAGTATTTAAAAAAAAAAAAAAAATTTACCACAAATTACTCCTTAAATGGTAAAAATTCTATAAATCCGAAATTCAATAAAAGCATTATTAAATGATTATAGAATGCTTGGTAAATAATCACTATATAATAAATTTATAAATACATTTATATATAATAAATAAATTAAAAATAAATATAACTTTTTAAAATAATTAAAAAAGCACATAACATAAAAAAATGTTTTCTTCAAATTATTATTAAATGTTAAATTATTTTAGTCAAAACTATTAAAAACAATTTTGATCAAAATGCTGTTTAAAAAAAAATACAAACTTCTTTAAAACAGAATTGTTTAGTACCAACTGATTTTTCCATTATAGGTTGACTATAATACAAGGGATATAAGTTATATAAGACTGTAGTTATTTTTAGTTTTAAGGAAATTTTTGTCTTATAGATGTTCAGTATAATATAAAACTTATAAGGATGTTTTACTTTATTATTTAAGGAGATATTATGATATTTACAATAGCCGTATGGCATCATTGGGCCAGGCATGCCATATATTTCCTGTTTTACACATATAAAAGTTGCTCATCTTAATACAATGATTTACCAACCTAAATATTTTATATTTGATGTTTGATTTATGAATAAATTTATCATATTTTAAAAACAATAAAAGTATCAGAATTTTAATGGAACATTTTTTTTTTAAATACTAAAAATACTAAAAGATATTTTTGTTAAAGAGGTGTGTGTAACAAAAATTACTTTTATAAGGTTTTAAATAATTCAAAAAAACTAAATACAAAATTTTTGATTATACTAATGCTTTCAGTATGTACACACATAGATACGTTCAATAAAAATTTGAAAATATACTTTAAAGATAGGTAAATTATTGTGTGAAGCAAAAAATTTTAACACACTTTTATGTTATTCTCATGATTGACAATTATAGCGAGTCTGTCTCAATGATGTCAAGTATTTTTTCAATTTCTCATAACTGAATTAAAATTAAGCATTGAATAATGTAAGTAGAAAACTAAAAACGTTAAACCTATACTATTTTTCTTAGAATTTAAAATTATTTTAAATTAAAAAACTAATTTTTTGTGTTTAGTGCTCCTTTAAATTTTAAATTATTTTATGTCACTAATAAAATTTTTTCAGCTATAAAAAAGATTAAATAACATCAGCTTACTAACCTGCTGTCCACTAATTACTTTTTCAAATACACCACGCTCCAATTCTTCCTCCAATACTATGGCTCTAGATCCTTCTTTAAGCTTTAATTTTTCTAAGATTTTTGGTTCATTTGATGGATATTTCTTCAAAGGTGCTTCAGATTGTTCATCAGATATTTTTCTTTTCGATCCTCTAGAAATAGAGAGACCTAAACTTATTTTGGACGCAACAATTTTTTCCCCCTTAGATAAAGTAAACTCATCAATTGTTAATTTTCCTTCATTTTCTAAATTAGTTTCATTTGATTTTTCAACTTCATCTTCAGGTAATCCTTGATCCATGTGAATAGTGTTACTTGGTGTATCGAATACTTGTGAATCATCATCCGGAAGAATCGGATTATCCTCATCGTTTTCAATTTGTAATAAAGCTTCAGCGAAATATTTACGTTTATTTGGTTTACCTAGTTTTGACTTATTTTCTTCATACGAAAAGAGTTCCTCTGGTTTACATTGACCACGCTCACCGGTTCCATAAAAATAAACATTATACCTTTGTCGTGATGGGATATCAGCTTTAACACTAGATATTATTGCTGGCCAAGCAGGATAACCTCGTATTTTTGCAAAGACTTTGTCTTTAACATTAAATACTTTTTTTGAAGACATTGAACAAATCTGTATAAAAATATTTTATTTTATTATTAAATAGATTATAACTGATAAAGTCTAAATTGCATACAACTGTTAACTCTACACTAGAAAACAAAAAGTGAATGATTTGAATAATTAATTTTGGATGCCCAATAGATGATCAAACGAATATAACATGAAGTTTAATTTAAAAATGAACAAAGAACAATTTTATTATTTAACACTAGTCAAGCAGAATTAACATTTTATAGTTAGATCGTGTCGATCAAATCGTATTTTGATTAGACGTTAATTTTTTGGTAGATTGTAATAACAAAGTTGTAACCAAATATGCCAATGGTTACGATTTATAATCATAGTTACCACATCCGATATCATATCAATATTTCGATATATATTTTTTTCATTTTTCCGTTTCGCGGTATCAGTGTATCACAAATTCATAATTAAATTATATAATATACACAAATAATATGTATTTTTTTCCTTTTGTTCTTTTTTCTCTCTACCATTATTATTATAATTTTTTTTTTTTTACCTAATGTAACAATTTACTCTCCGCATATTTAATTAAGTTAAATCTCTTGTAATCAATGGCCCTAGTCGCCGAAGTAGTTACTATCAATAAAAAAAAAAATTCATAACTATCAAGTGTACAGGTGTATTTGACTCACGGGCACTCGTTGCTAACTTACTTATTGTATAAACCTTTAGAAATTTAGTGTTACTCTTGGGTCCACTATGGATTACGCCGACATATAACGGCCAATAAAGAAACTAAATAGTTTATTTCAATCAAAATCTATAATATATTATAATTGTGTATATTACTGTATTAGTAAATGGTATCAGTGGCGCCTAACACGTATGACAAGTGGGCCAAATACCCCAGAATTATTTTAGGTGATTATTTGACAAATATGTACTTTATAATTAACTGTGAATAATGTAAATACTAAATAATATACCGATATACAGCAGTTAACCGACGTTAACTAGCGAAGCCTCCACGATGCCATTGATCAGTGATAAGCAAAACAGTTGAGATATATCTCAATGCTCAATACAGCATGCACCGAACAACTTCACTTAGAAGTTTGCACGGTTCATGATAAAGATCCAAACTGATTCAGATTCAATTTACAAATTGATTCGTTCAAATGGCTCTTTCAATCAACTCACCCTATACGCGATAGATACTCAAAATCCGACCACCCGTGGCCCGAATCATTGTCCGTTTATCTTTTATTCGGTTCAGTATTTATTTCTTTTATGACTTACCTCACAACGATTCAGTGACTCACTAAGACTCGAATCGTACAACTACAGTAGAATCAAGTTCTTCAAAAAAATCTTAAAACGATACGCAGCTGCTGTACAAAAAATAGTGAATTCAAGAGGCCCGGTTCTTCAATCCAGTTATTCACCAGATAATATTCTGAATAATGTGATAAGTGTTTTTTCAATAGATTTTTATCTTTCAGATAGGTATTATAGTTATTTGACGAATAACGATAATGGAAGGAAATTAATACTAATAAGTGGTAGACTTTGTACATTATGGAACAAGTTACACAGACTTATTTTATTCTGATTGGTCAATAATAACATTGATAAGGAACTTCTTAGTGATTACACGTATTAATTTTTAAATTATTTTCACGATATTATCATGTGTTTGTCATTGTACTAGAGATGGGACTTATCGTTCATTAAGGTGAACCAGTTCAGTCGTTCATCGTTCACTAAATTGAATTAGTTCACTGAACTAGTTCATCGTTCATTTATTTGACGATTCGTTCGTATGAATACGTACTCCGTATCAACGAATCGTTCATGAACGATTAAGGTACTAGCTCGTTCATAAACGAACTAGTTCAATTAATTATGACGGCGGTTCGTTCGTCACCGATATTGTGATATTTTTTCATCAATTCACAAAATAATTAATAACGACACAATATTTGAATTATTTTGTTATTTATATGTACTTACTGAAAACACTGTACATTATTGATTTTAAATAGATAATACAGATATTTTTTTTTAACTTTTATACATATTTCAGTGGAAGGATATACCACCTCCCCTCTTCCGAAAAATACGCTCTTGGGCGTTAGGGGCATTTTAGTTTTTTCGGCTCATAGCGCCGGTCATTACCTAGGCTACCTCTGCGAAAGAAGTCTAGTCACGCCTATTATTGAAGAATATAATATGTTTAATAATTTTATTTAATACATTTTAAAATTTACGTGTAGTTCATCAGCGAGGAGCGTTTATTAACTTAATGGTAGGCCAATAAAACAGAAAAATATAAAAGTGCCAATTATACCCTGCCCTCACCACTAAATTATGACAACGACACATCTCTAGTACAAAATGAACAAAGTGAACGGTGAACGAGTCGTTCATCAAAAGTTAACTAGTACGAAACCGGTCACTTGGGTGAATAGTTCAATTGAACTAGTTCGTGAACGACACATTTCTACATTGTACTAATGTCAACAATTTTAATTTATATTTTGACTCAAAATATAAATATATTATATTGTTTAAATTATATATAATTTCTTACACCACTACAATATATTTTTAACCTAGTTATTACTACTGTTGTCTTTTGCATTCTTTCAAAAATACTATTATTATCTCGTTACATAAATAGTTAAATAAAAATGATTGTACTAATTATTGACCTGTAGCATTTACAATTACACTATCTAAAGTCTTTTTTTTTAGAAAAGTGCATCAAAGATAGACCTATAACTTTTTAAAAACATGCTCAATATTTTCAAATAACCAATTTGGATTTAAGAGAAACAAAGTTACTGATAAAGCTCTAAAACGATTGTTATTAGTCATAAATACAACAAATTAGATGAGAATAGAGCAGTTATAGGACTATTTATAGATGTTAAAAAAGCTTTCGATTCGTTTGACCATTCAATATTACTATTCAAGCTAGAAAAATATGGTACTAAAGGCAATGCAAATAACTTTATGTGTCATTTTCCAAAAAGTTGTATTTAACAAGTTAGAGTAAGTGATAGTTTAAGTAATTATATGATTTCAAATCATATCACAAGGTATTGTATTGAGCCCTCTTCATTTTATTGGGTATATTAATGATTTATTAAATATTAACTGTAATGGATCAATTTTTGTTTTACTGATAACACATCAATTATTATTGATGATATAAATAAAAATCATATTCATAATAAGTCCACTCATGTATTAAGTATCATTAAAACATTGTAGTAAACTCTATTTTCGTAATTACGGTTTACTTTATTTATACGTATAAATCATTTCTATGATGCTCAGCGAATCCTTGTACTTTGGTCCTCGTTGTATCTTTTCACCCATTAATGTTTAATCTGGGTATTGCAAATTTCATATTTATGGAAAATAACTAGATTAACATTTTATTTTCTACATAAATACTTCTACACATGTAGATTTGTAAGCCAATCCCGTGGCTCTTTGAAGATCACACCACAAGTACATACAGGTATAAATATAGCAACTAGTTAGTACCTAGAGCAGAATTATTGCATATTAGCTTAACTGCACATAGTTCTCAGGCACAAACGTAACCTCTGTCTATAAATTTCTTAAGTACATAATTTTAAGTATTACTATTTTTGTTTTAACACATATTGAAATATACTTATATAATATATAAAGTTTATTTTATTCAAAACCGACCTGTGTGACTTCGAACATCAACAATAAGCCTAACAATGAGATGTCTGACTTCATCATTAAATAATTAAGTGTACAAGTGTAGTACAAGAATACTAAAACATGGTTTGATAATAACCTCCTTGAACTAAATTTAACAAAAACTTGCTTTATAAACTTTAGTATAAATAAATTGCCTTTCACTGGAAATAATTATCTTAAGGCACACTAAAAAAATTGTAATGAATTTAATTTTAATACAATGACTACTATTAGTAATGATAGTAAGTGTAATTGCACTTTTATTTCTTCAATCTGAAAAGTAAAATATCTAGGTATTACTATAGATGTTAACCTTAAATGGCAATTTAAAACTCTTAGCAACATTTTACTTTCACCAACTATCACGATAATGGTTTTCATATCTATGGCTCAGTCATTCATAGTTGTTGCAGTGACTACAATATACATCTTAATTCACTTGAAACCATTATAAATTTTCTTATCAAAATATCTTTTAAAAAACACTATAGGATAAGCACTGAATTATTATATAGAGAATGTAATTTATTAAATTTAACTAAATTATATGCGCAACATATATTATCAAATATGTAATTACTTGATATTTAAAAATTTTAATTTAAACATGACCATTATATAAAAGCGAAACAAACTAATATGTATTTAATCCTCCTTATAGAATTGAATTTGGAAAAATCTATTAATGCTGGAATTAAGATGTTAATGTAATTGAATATAGATACTATTTTATTTACTATCTTTAAATTATATAATAAAATGGTAAATGAAAAAATTAAATTATTAGCATAAATAATTATATCATAGTTGTATTACAATGGGATTGTTACATATTTTACTCAGAAATTCTTAAGCTTTTAAAATTATATAAATTTATGATCACTAAATTAACCATGATCGATTAAATTTTAATTAAATAACAATTTAATTATTTTTATTTAGTAAGTACAAGTAGTTATTATGAGAATCCATGTCTCCACAATAAGCCTAGCTTATGAAGACAATCATTTATGCATTAATGTTATATTTTAACAAGTATAAATATTTGTATTAATTAACATACATGAATGCCATTTAAATTTTTGAATGAAAATAAATAAATAATAATAAAAATTGCCCTATTCATCACCGTTGTTTTGTAAAACACATCATAAGAGAGTTTTTTGATATTTTTATTTAAGAATTCCTATCTTAAAGTAGGATGATAGGCTGAATTATATATTTATACCTATATAGCTATTGGTGACTACATTATAAATGATATCACATGTACAATACAATATGTATTCAGCCATCTTAAAGTGCATTTACTACAATACAGTAGGTTAAACTGAGATGTAAACAAAAATAATTTATTTGGGGGTTTAACAATTTTGCATAATATAATAGGTGAATACGCATATAGTGAAACTATACGTAACTGTTATCAGTACTTAAATTCAGTGTCATTAATATCATAAAAATCATATTAATTTATAATTTATGTTAATGAATTATACTTATGGAATAAAATATACAGGTTTACTATTTTAAAAATTTTCTTATTTTTTATTAGTTTAGCTACTAAATATTTAAATATTAATAATTTGTTATTTTATACTGTTAAACGTTACAGATATAAAATAAATTATGTATTTAAATTG